>JAPKLX010003664.1:0-10796 GCA_026898415.1 Leonotis leonurus | reverse complement strand
TCGAATTGCATCATCAAAACAATGTAAACTTGTGGGGTTCCCAACAATTTCCCCCTTTTTGATGATGTCGAAACCACACTTCACAATTTTCCTAAGTGTTGAAACCACAGTTAGTAAATGCAAAATTATAAAGCATTAAGTAACAGGTGTAAACATTGCCTGGACAAAGAGTTATTGTCATCAGGTTGTTTTAGAATCAAAACACTTCAACCTTTTCATTCATAGCAATTGCTGTTATTACAGATACAGATATTTTAGAATTGACAGCTCGCTGTTACAATATTGAATGAAACGTTAAATACAAAAACTTCATTTAGGAGGATGGCTTTGATCAGCAGATTGTTTCTTTAGAAGCTCAGCCATCTGTGCCCTCCTTTCTTCTACCATCTCCCTTCTCCTTAGCTGTGATGGGACTCCAAAACTAGCATAAATGCCATTGAATAGCATTCTGTAATTTTTGTCATTAAAGTCAATTGGATATCCCATCTGTTGAGCAGCGTGGTTAATGTGCTGAATAACCTTAGTGTGATCCACCTCTGTGGTCCCTTCTATTCTTGGATACAGGAGCGTTGTTTTCTTTGGAGCAGTGATAGAATGGCCTGTCATGACAGATTGTCTGAACAGGTATTCAGTGAATGTTTGGTTCTTGTGCTGTTTAAGAAAATTTCGGAAAAGCTCATCCACATCTCCACCTTGTTCCTCCTCATTCAGCAGATAGTAGTGTTGTACTACGAACTCTTTCATTAATTGATTGAATCTAGCTGCCTTTGTGGAGTGTAGCCATGTCAGATTTGCTGGATCCTTGAATTGATATTTTTCGAAGAATTTAAACACAGGATTGGTTGGCTCTTCTTCCTCCACAGGCGAGCCCTCTTCATCTTCCTTATCTTTCATCGCTTGCTGCTTCTCCTTTTCTGCTACGAACAGCTTGCGAAATTCTTCATTTTCAATTTGATCATGTTTGTAGCCAGCGAGCACCATTTCCTCCGTAATAGTTTCTTCGCTGTATACTCCTTTTCCTTTCTTTGTAGCAAGAGCTTTTGCCTCTTCTGCCTTCTTCCTTTCCTCCTCTCTCTCTCTCTGCATTTGCTTAACCTCTGCTGCTTGCTTGGGATTTAGCTTTTTGGATCGAGCAGCAGGCTTCTTTTTCTTCTCCACTACCTGCCTTTCCTTCTTTCCTTCCTTTCCTTCCTTGCCTTCCCCCTTTTCGACATCATCAAAATCCTTAGAGATGATGAGTCTGAGGGAAGCAATCTCTTCATTCAATTCCTTGAATTTCTTCTCCATGTCTTCTTTGTGTTGGAGACAGGTAGTGATATTGCCTGTTACTTCTTCCATTTTCTTTGTAGCCCCGAGCAAGTTATTGTCAAGTTTGGTTGACAGGTCGCTGTTCATCTTTTTCACTCCTTTGATAGATTCATGCACTTTGAGCATTTCATCTTTTGATGCTAATTTAAGAGCAGTGACCTGAGCAGGTAATATTCCTTTGATATGTGCAGGCAGCTGTTCTCTGAGCATAGCAGGGAGTACTTTCTGGACCACAGATGGAATTGTGGTTTTTTCCATGTCTGAGAACTGGTTCTCCACTCCCTCTCTTACTTTCTTGCACATCAATTCACCAGCTGCCAATAGCTTCTTCTCGCTTTCATCAATTGATTCTTTCTTGAGTTGGGACAGCTCGCTGTCGTTCTTTGCTTTGTTTTCATCAAGAATTTTTCGAATTTCCTCTATCTTTTTGTTCAAATCAGCAGATAGAGAATTGTGCGCTTCATTAAATCTTTCATTTGCCTCTTGAATGGCCTTCTCCACAGCAGTCTGTATCTTAACTTGGACTTCATCTGCCTTTGAGACTTCAGCTGTCTCTTCCACTTTCTCATTCCCTAGGTCCTTCACTTGTGCCTCTTCCTTCTCCATTTCAATGTTAGCAGTTAGCTGTAAAGTGGAATCTTTCTCTGCTGCAGATGATGTTCCAACTATAGGTGCAGATTGAAAGTCAAAAGACTGAAGGTCAACAGCCAGAGAGTAAAGTTCTTGCTCGTTGGAATAGTAGGGAGCAAGATCGAAGTTGAGTTTGGCTGCTTCTTCCTTCATCTTTGTGAGAACATAGGTGCGAAAGAATTTCCTTGCATCTGGGATATCGAGAAATCCAAAATAAGCAGTAAGCTTATTTTCTTCAACTTTGAGATCACTGATGGTGAACAGCAGGAAAATTGCTTCCAAGATGTAGAATGGGCTGTCTCGAATAGTAAGATAAACTTGAAGCTTTATGGCCATTTCCAATGTGGAGGGTGTGAGAGAAATCCCAGGCATCGACTGTTGAACAGATATTGCTGCAGTTTCCTTCATCTGTTCATACAGCATGTGTGCTCCTCTCAATGCTTCTGCCTTGTCGATAGCGGCCTGTTCTGACTCAATGTGAATTGCAACAGCGGGCATTCTTGTTTCTTGAACAGGTGGTGGTTGAGGTGTTGGAAAAATGGTGTTGAGTGGTTCAACATTGTGTATCGTTTCATCCTGATCTGTCTCATCTAACTCATCAATGAGTTGTCTTGCTGTTGGTTTGGAATGTTTTGCCTTTGCAGTTTTCTCCTTAATCGCCTCAGGTGATGCCTTGGCTGTCTTTTTCCTTTTCTCAGCAGCTAGTCTAGCTTCCCCTGCTGCTTTCCTTTTTCCTTGCTTCTCAACAGCGGCCTGTGCTGCCGCAGCTTCACCCACTGTCCTTGCCTTCTTAGCAGGGACCTCCCACTCACTGTTGGACTTGCCAACAAGTATCATTTCATCTCTAAGTGACTCATCTGTTATTTTACCAAAAATCTGAGCAGCTATACCAAGAGACATCTCTACCTGATGTCTAGACTTGGGTAAAATAGCATCTTGGCCAAACTCAATCGATCTGTTCCATGAATCTTTGTTGAAGAAGCCATCAATGATTGTGCTAATTTTAGTAGACAAACGAAGGGGTCGTTTGACATGCAAGTGAATGCATTGTCCATTCTCATTTTGTTTCATATCCACCTGCTTCTCTTCATCACTTATTAATTTTAACAGCGCCCTGCTCCAGTTGATGTCCAGGTTGTGGAGCACAACTGTCATTACTCTAAGCTTCACTGGTGTCACAGCGTCAAATGTTCCTTGATGTCCTAGAAACACTCGCTGTACATAATCCAAGAGCAACCTATAGACAGGTAGCATGATTCCCCTGTTGAACGCCTTCCCGTCCCACTTCATCGGTTTGGCAACAATCATGTTGACTGTCTCCACTATCTGCTTGTGTGAGATGTTTTCAAGTAACTCCCCTTCATCCGCCAGATTGTAAGTATGAAGAATCATATCAAGTACAGATGAGCGTTTAATCTCTCCTTTTCCCGTACGAATCTCAACTGTGTATTCTTCGTTTTCCTCCTCCATCCATGTGCAGTAAAAGTATGCCACTTGGCGAGGAAGGTAAAATCTTGGTTCCTTGGTGATTATTTTGTGAAATCCTAACCAAATTCACAAAATGTTGGATTAGAAATGAATAATAGGAGTAAACAGCTCGCTGTTCAATATGAACAAGTGAAGCAACAGCGAGACATCTAGACAGATAGTGTTTTAGTTATTTTGGCATTTAAGTGAACACTTACAGCATGTTTTCAGGCGATAAAATATGTAATAAACAGTGAAACATATTCAAGCTATTTGAACCATTCTTAACATAGAATCATGTATTATCAGTCCAAATCATGCTAGAAACTTGAGATTTTGTAAATTTTTATAAACGAAGAGAATGAATGATCAAACTTCATACATACGAGCATAGAAAAAAAATCTAGTTCATGTAGTCCTAAGTACAAATTGCAACCTGAGCATGCTTGAATCTTTTCAAATAAGTCATCAAGGACTGTGAATCCATGATGATCTAGTATTGCTCTAGGTTCAGGAGAAAGACGAGCTTCGATTGTATGAAGCATTTGAGATGCAGAAATAGGTGAATCAACTTTGGATGGTGAGGTACTAGCATCGGAGTTAGTCATTTTAGAAAAGAGTTTTGAGTGATGCTTTGAAAAAGAGTAAGATTTTTGGATATGCAGAGAGCTTCGGTGTTCAACAATGGCGATTTGTGAGAGTAGAATGAGTAAAGATGATAGTAGTTAACTCAACACACACATATATAAGAAATTTAATCAACGCACGGATTTAAATTTATTTAAAGAGTCATTTATTCTACGGTTGAGATTACTCCCTTAGATAAGTATTTTGCCGCTCAATTTCGATTGTGTTGTACGCCATCGTTTTGATCATCCAAAAGGTCACATCACTGCCTCGATGCTTGAACCGAGGACTATTGCATTAAATGCTCATCCCTTTTTCCATTATTTTATCTGACACTAAAAAGTCGATTGATATTATTTAAATAACAATCACTTATTAGACATAAATATGTAAAGGTAATAATAAATGAGATTAATTTAATTCCCCCTTGGTTGAAGCCAACAGATAGTGATTTTTGTTGAAGGACAGGTAGCTGTTGTTCACTTTTGGACAGTTCGCAGTTGACTTCTTTGTGAAACCATTTGCTTTTGTTCAACAGTTTGCTGTCTTCAGCAGATTGTGATTTGTGATTTCAACAGCTTGTTCTTAAATCAACAGCTCGCTGTTGATGAACCTTTTCTAGTGATTTGGAATGAACCTTCTAGCTGTTCCCCCTTGATTGATTATAACAGTTAGCTGTTATTATGAACAGATAGAGAACAGATGGTGAATATTGAAACAAATAGCATCTAGATAACTAGCGTTGGTCAAAAACAGATAGCGAGAAAAAAATATATTGTTATTGTTACAGATTGATGAGTACAACAACAGCTCGCTGTTGATGACTCATTGCTATCTGTCTTGACAAATTTTGTCTAGCTGTTGTTCAAGATAAGAAGCTGTTTAAGAGTGTAACAACTGATTGTTTTGTACCATTTACAATCTGTTGTTTACACTTGTACCTTCTTCAATTAGGTTAACGAGTCCTAATTTTCCGCATAGCATTTTAAAGCGATCTTCTGCCAATGCTTTTGTGAGGATATCAGCTCGCTGCACTTCTGTGTGAATTTTCTCTATGTTGATGTTCTTCCTCTCTACGTGGTCGCGTATGAAGTGATGTCGAACATCAACATGTTTGCAGCGAGTGTGGAGTACTGGATTTTGGGTAATGGCTATAGCACTTGAGCTATCACAAAATATGGAAACAACTTCCATGTTGACTTCATAGTCTTTGAGTTGTTGCTTTAGCCATAGGATTTGTGCTGTACAGCTACCTGCTGCCATGTACTCAGCTTCTGTTGTTGAAGTTGCAACAGATGTTTGTTTCTTGGAAAACCATGAGATGAGTTTGTTTCCAAGAAATTGGCAAGTGCCTGATGTTGATTTTCTATCTAGTTTGCAACCTGCATAATCAGAATCTGAGTAGCCAGTTAGTTCAAAATTGTCATCACATGGATACCATAATCCTATTTCTGTTGTGCCTTTGAGATATCTAAGTATTCTCTTAGCTGCTTCCATGTGAGACTCTTTTGAATTTGCTTGGTACCTAGCACAAACACCAACAGCAAAAGTAATATCAGGTCGACTAGCAGTTAAGTACAATAATGATCCGATAATACCACGATACTGTTTTGAATCAACTGCTTTTCCAAGTACATCTGGACCAATCTGTCCATTTGTTTGCATTGGTGTCTTTGCTGGTTTGCTGTCTTTTACTCCGTATTTTGTGATGAGATCATTGATGTATTTGGATTGATTGATTAAGATCCCATCTGTAGATTGTTTGACTTGTAGTCCTAGGAAGAAATTCATTTCTCCCATCATGGACATCTTGTACTTTTCCTGCATGAGCCTGCTAAATTTGTTACAAAGGAATTCACATTTTGATCCAAAAATAATGTCATCAACATAAATTTGAACTAAAAGGATATGATCTTGGACTTTGATTGTGAATAAGGTTTTATCCACTGATCCTCGCTTGAATCCAGATTGTAACAAGAAGGTGGACAGAGTCTCATACCAAGCTCTAGGAGCTTGTTTTAGACCATATACGGCTTTGATCAATCTGTACACCTTGTCTTCATTTCCTTCTTCAAAACCAGGTGGCTGCTCCAAATAAACTTCTTCTTCTAAGATTCCATTGAGGAATGCACTTTTTACATCCATCTGGAATACTTTGAAGCGTTTATATGCAGCATAGGCCAGAAACAATCTGATAGCTTCTAGTCGTGCAACAGGAGCAAATGTTTCATCAAAGTCGATCCCTTCCTGTTGGCAATATCCCTTAGCGACTAGCCTTGCTTTGTTTCTCACCACTTCACCTGTTTCATCTCTCTTGTTCTTGTAAATCCATTTGACTCCAATCACACCCTGATGACTAGGTCGATCCACTAAATACCATACATCATTTCTTTTAAATTCATTTAACTCTTCTTGCATGGCATTAGTCCAATCAGCATCTTGTAAGGCTTCGTCCACATCTTTGGGTTCTGTATGAGACAGATAGCAGCTAAGTAATGCACTTTCACCATGCATTCTTCTTGTCTTGACTCTATCTGTTGGGTTCCCAACAATGAGATCAGATGAATGGCTATCTACCCATCTTCTTCGCCTTTTCATTTCTTCTTCAGTTACTTCAATTTCTAGTTCATCAGGTGGATTGTTGAATTCTGGATGATCTGTGATAGGAACATCAAATAATGTATCAGTATTAATATCAAGGTTTTCAAGGTTATTTATAGTGTTGGGAACAGGAGGTGGTTGTTCTTGAACTCGAACAGGTAGCTGTTCTTGAACTCGAACAGGTAGCTGTTCTTGAACTTGAACAGGTAGCTCAACAACAGGTGATTGTAAGCTTTCGTTATATGTGTTTCCCCCTTGATCTGTTCCCCCTTCATGTAGTAATTCTACAGCATGTTGATCAATGCTTTCTTCCTCTTCTCCTTTACGTGGACTCCAAATAAGTATATCCTCAATCAGTCGATCTGTGGAGTTTCTTAAAGTTGTAGGTGAATATCCATCCTTTGAGGGAGCACAATCTGTTCCTGAACCCTCAAAGGTAGATTCATCAAAAACAACATGTGGTGTTACTTCCACAACAAGGGTTCTTTTATTAAAAACACGATAAGCTTTACTGATGTCAGAATATCCTAAGAAAATTCCTTGATCAGTTTTGCTATCAAATGTTTTTAATTGTGTTTTCCCATTGTTGTGAATGTAACACTTGCATCCAAAAGATCGAAAGTAAGTTATTCGAGGCTTCCTGTTATTCCATATTTCGTATGGAGTTTTTCCGTGGCGTAGAGTGATGACAGATCGATTTTGCGTGTAGCAGGCAGTGTTTATTGCTTCAGCCCAGAACTTCTTAGGAAGATTGATTTCGTTGAGCATTGTTCGAGCTGCTTCCTTAAGTGATCTGTTTCGCCTTTCCACGATTCCATTTTGTTGAGGTGTCCTAGCTGCAGAAGTTTGATGTTGAATTCCCATCTTTGAGCAGTAGGCTTCAATCATATGATTGATAAATTCAGTTCCTCGATCAGATCGAATTGTGACGATGGATGTTGCCTTCTGATTTGATAATCTGTTCAGCAGGTCAGGCAGCTTTTCCAAAGTCTCCCTTTTCTTGTACATGAAAATAACCCATGTAAATCTAGAGAAATCATCTATAACTACAAGAGTATATTTTCTACCGTTTACACTTAATGGAGATACAGGTCCAAAAAGGTCAAGGTGAAGAAGTTCTAGATTTCTTGAGGTGGAGTGAGCTGCTTTAGTTGGAAATGAAGCTCTTGTTTGTTTTCCTGCTTGGCAAGCTTCACACACATGATCTTTGTCATAGGTTTGAGCAGGTAGTCCTTCAACCAGGTTGTTTTTCACCAGTTTGTTGATAGACTTGAAGTTTAAGTGACTTAGCCGTTTATGCCATAACCAGCTGTTTTCTGCATTTGACTTTGTTACAAGGCATGTTTCAATCTGTTCGTCCCATTGCACAATATATAACCTGTCCTGCAAAACCCCGGTAAGAAGAATCTCTTCTCCTTCCAAATTCTTGACTAGACATTTGTTAGCAGTAAATTCTACTTTCTTATTATTAGCACAAAACTGACTAATAGAAAATAGATTATGATTTAGTCCCTCAACATATGAAACATTAAGAATAGTGGTGTTACCAACTTGGAGATCACCATAACCTTTTGTATAACCCTTTGAGTTTCCTCCAAAGGTAACAGTTGGTCCAATGCACTCCTTGTAGTTGGTTAACAAGTCTTTGCAGTACGTCATATGTTTAGAGCATCCGCTGTCAAGTATCCATACTGCGCCCCGAGCTGTCTGCATTCTTCTCATCAATCTCCTATCCTGCAATGAAAATTTATTTAGCTACCCTACTGAATGAGGGTGCTTTGTTAGTAGACAATGTTCCTTTTGGAACCCAAATTTGTCTAATAATAGTAACATTTTGAGAGGGTCTGATCTGTCTGCCACTGAAATCGATGTATACTATATGTTTTCGTTTGGCAGGTGGTTGAGTTGATGTAGCGTGTTTCCTTGGAGCAGGTGGTGTTACTGATTTAGATATCATATCAACAGTTCGCTGTTGTCTCCGTTGATGTAGGGGAACAGGTCGCTGTTGAGTATTTCTTTGATGTTGGTGGACAGGTGGCTTCTTTTGTTGATATCCAACTCCATGTGTAGAATACCTCTTTTGAACGTGAGGTAGAGATTGAGACTTGAGTTGTTGTTTTACCAAGATGGCTTGAGGCTGTCTTGGATTTTGATTATTTAGATTTACCACCTTGTCCTTTCCCTTTTCTTTGACAAACTTTCCTTTTGATGGTCCTTTGTCAACTCCGTCAAAACCTATTCCTCCATGATCTGATGCTCTCTTTTGCATGTCATTGATGAGGTGAACTCTGTCTGACTTTTTGTGAATGTAATAGTTTAGCATCACATTCAAGTTATCCACCTTATTGTTGGCTGAAGATTCTCTTCCAATTAAGTCCGAGATCTTCGCAGTGAGAGCATAGACTTCTTCACTTTTGTTTTTGATTTGAAAAAGCATCGCTGTTTCTCTTTCATTGAATGAAGCACTCACTTTCTTCATTTCTTGTATGGTGTTTGCCATTCTCCCGTTTTCTTTAATCGCATGTTTGAACATCTTGTTCAGTCTTGCGTGATCTTCCATTAACTTAGAGAAATCTTCCATGGACAGTTCGTCCTCTTCTTCTACCTCTTCTTCTTCTTCTTCATTATCAGAATCATAAATAGGATGATTAGAAGTAGAATCTTGACAATTTACCTCAAGGTTGTCTAATCCATTGTCATGGCCCATGAGGCATTCATCCCATTCAAAGTCAAGTTCGTTTGCCATGAATGCTTCGTCATTTTCGGTCGAGCTGTCGGAGAAGTGTTTAGAAGTAGATTGTTCTTCAGCAATCATTGCCTTCCGTTGCTCTTTAAGCTTTTGATCGCGTTTGCTTCTCAACTCTTCTCTCTCAGCCTGAGTGATGTCTGGACAGTCCGTCTTGAAATGTCCTTTCCTGCCACACTTAAAACAAGAGTATTCCGACAGGTCAGCTTTAACATAGGAAGTTGGTTTTACCTCACTCTTCCTATCGGGTCGATCACCAGATCGATCTCTTCCTTTGAAGCTTCGATTATTGTCCTTGTACAGGCGTTTGTACTTGTTTGCTCTCACTTCCATTCGTTGAAATCTCTTAGCCATAAGAGAATATTCCTCAAAATAGTTCTTTGAGGGATAGTCTTCATCTTCTGATGTTGATGCGTCTTTTACTACGACTACAGGTTGAGATTTCTTCACTATCTCCTTTTCTTTTAGCTTTGCCTTAAAAGCTGTTTCTTTATCTTTGTTCCCTGCAACAGATGGTTTGCTAGACGAGGGGTTAGTAGATCCATGAATACGATTAATTTCGTATTCATTTCCAGTTAATAAATCAAAAAGAGAATCTGTGGTTAAAGAGTTGAACTCTGGCATCATGGGATGCATGGCTGAGTATATCTCCCAGTTGGCAGGTAGAGCACGAATGATTTTGAGATTCATCTCACGTTGAGTATACTTGTTCTTGTCGATGGCAGTTATCTCAATTATAATCTCAGTGAATCTGTTCTTCATATGAGCTACCGTCTCTCCTGGCTTCATTTTGAACTCTTCATATTTATTACACGCAATGGACAGTTTGTTTTCTTGAATCACGTCCGATCCCATACTGATGTCTCTAAGCACGTCCCACATTTCTTTTGCAGATTTGAGACGTCGAATTTTGGCTAGATAGATGCCTCTAACTGTGCTTGAGATTAATCCTTTGGCGTAGTCATCTAGGCCAGCTTCTTTCTTTTCTTCGGTTGTGTAATCATTAATGTCCTTCTCCTTTTCAACTATTTCGACAGTTGGAGTTGGTCCTGTACCATCTTTAATTTCAGCTGAATGTTTGTGCATTATCTTGATTGGTCCATCTGTGATGACTGACCACATCTTGATGTGATGCGCCCTAAGACACATCTCAAGTCGAAAGCTCCAATCTTCATATCCTGCAATGGAAAAATCTTCGCATGCACGAGCCATCTGTCCTTCCATGACTTAGATAGATGATTAGTATAATGCAAGTGCTTTATGCAGTGAAAACGTTTTTCAAAGATCTATTCAAGAAGACCACACAGAGTAAACCTCCTGTGTTAACAGATACAATGGTCAAAATGAACCACTGCTCTGATACCAATTGTTGGTCCCGAAAGAGCTAGTTTGGTGTATGGGGGGGGGGGGGGGAATA
>JAPKLX010003785.1:0-10638 GCA_026898415.1 Leonotis leonurus | reverse complement strand
CCCCCCCCCATACACCAAACCTTGCTCTTTCGGGACCAACAAGTGGTATCAGAGCAGTGGTTCATACGACCATTGTTTTGTTTCACAAGGTTAATACCTGCGTGGTCAACTTGAATAGATCTAGAAAATCTTTTCATCATCTGCATATTATCTGTTATGGAATCATCTGTTATCAGGGCATGCGAAGAATTCTCCATCCAAGGTTACAGAGAATGGAGCTTCAGAATCAAGATGTGTCTCAAAGCTCATCACTACCTGATGTGGAAGGTGATAGAAGAAGGACCTTTGGCTATTACAGAAGAAACCACTCGTATCACTGAGACAGGAGCAGTAAAGGAAACTGTACTGAAAGACCCCAGAAAGTATACTTCTGAAGAAAGAAGAGAAGCAAATCTTGATGATTTTGCTAAAGGAGTGATTTCCAGTACTGTGAAAGGAGTTCATCTGGCCAAGATCCAAGATCTTGATACAGCCAAAGAAATGTGGGAAGCACTAAGAGATCTCAGCCTAGGATCTGAAGCTATGATCGAGAACAAGCTGTCCCTAGCATGTAATAAGTTCGATGAATTCAAAATGAAGCCTGGAGAAACTATTGAACAAATGAAGAACAGGTTCACTGAAGTATTACTTGAAGTATCTGCCTTCAAGAAGGATAAGTACACACAGAGAGAGAAGAATCTCAAAATTCTTAGAGCTCTACCACCAAGCTGGGAAATTTATTCAGCTATGCAACCTCTACGTGCTGATTTCAATGATCTTTCTGTAGAAGCACTATTTGATCATCTGGCTGTCCATGAATGTGACATCAGAAGGATACATGGACCAGATCACTCCTCCAGCAAGAAGAATGAAACTAGCACTAAGAAGGAGAAAGAGACTGCCTTCAAAGCGAAGTGCAAAACAGATGAATCAACATTATCTACTGCATCAGAAGAAGGAGGATATGATAAGTTACTGAAAGAATTCTCATTGATTGCTAAGAGAATGGACCAGATGGAAATCAGATCAAGAAAGTATCGAAGGTTCTACAAAGACAACAAGAGTAGATACCAGAAGAACAAAGAAGCAGAAAGATCTGATGACAAAACAGAAAGTAGAGGTAATGGTAAAATCACTAATCCTACTGACTATACTTGCTATGGTTGTGGAAGAACAGGTCACTTCAAGACAGACTGTCCTGACCTATCCAAAAGCCAGAGAGAAGAACTACGAGCTAAAAGGGACAGAAAGCTAAAAGCTCAACGTAAAGCTATGATAGCAGAAGAAAAAGAAGAAGATGATTCCAGCTCAAGTCATCTATCTGATAGTTCAACAGAAGATGATGAAGCGTTCTTTGCTAAAGAAGAAGAAGACTGGGATGAATGCTTTGCAGGACTAGACAACGGTCTAGATGATGTAGAGGTAAACTCTTGCAACTCTAACTCATCAAATGATATCGACCTGGATCAGGAAATAGAAGACCAAGATGAATATTCATGGGATGAAGTTAATGAAATGTTCAAGAGCTACTCAAGTATCAAGAGACTTTTCAGAGAAGTTGTTGAAGAAAATGACAGATTGAAGAAAACTGAAGAGATATTGAGTAAAACAAACACTAAATTTGTTGCTAACATCAATGTTCTGGAAGAACAAATCAAGAGCAAAGACAGTGAGATTCATTCCTTGAACTCAAAAGTCAAAGATCTTATAAATAGGAACAACATTGCTGAAGAAAAGATTAAGAAAGGTAGAGATATGATCTACAGAAGTGATGAACGTGCCAAACTGCTCATCAACATACAACAGAAAGGCACTTCTGGATTAGGATATCCAGGTCACTCAGAAGAAGCAGCTGGTCCAATAAAATTCATACCAGAAAGGAAACAGATACCAGATCAAGTAATAAACTTGAAAAACAAGAAGGATCTTCCCCAGAAGATGATGGTTAAACAAGCTGTTAACAGACAATATCATCAAACAAAAAAACATCCTGCCTACTACACAGAATCCAAACAACAGACCAGAAATAAAGTCAACAGGACATCACAGAAGAAAGCAGAAAGCAAAGGATCAGAGAGATACCATCCATCTGCTCTTCACTCAAAGTCCATTGTTGATGAAAATGGGAATATCATCACTAGCTACTTTACTGTTCCCAATTTAAAGTTATTCTGGATTCAAAAAGGGATCTTTGCTAATAACCAAGCACCCAGACAATAAAGGGTAGCTAAATCTACTTAATTGCAGGACCAGAAGGCTGCAAGAAGAAGCAAGATTGCAAAAGGATCAATCTGGATAATTGATAGTGGCTGTTCAAAACACATGACATGTGACAAGAACCTACTATCAGACTACATAGAGAAACCAGGACCTCATGTCACTTTTGGATGTAATTCAAAAGGATATACCAGAGGATATGGAAACATAAAAGTAGGCAAGACCACCATTTCGAATGTCTCATATGTTGAAGGTCTCAGCCACAATCTGTTCTCTGTAAGTCAGTTCTGTACAAATGGTAATCAAATTATTTTTAACACTAACAACTGTCTGGTGAAGAACAAGGAAGGAGATGAGATACTCCTTACCGGAATATTGCAGGATAGATTATATATTGTGCAATGGAACAACCAGATAGAAACCTGTCTGGTCACAAAGACGGTGTCAGAAACTAGCTGGCTATGGCATAAAAGATTAAGCCATCTCAACTTCAAATCAATCAATAAGATTGCACGAGAGAAACTAGTTGAAGGATTGCCAGAACAAGTCTATGACAAAAGTCACGCTTGTGAAGCATGTCAAGCAGGAAAGCAGACCAGATCATCTTTTTCAAGCAAATCTGCCCAGAGCTCAACCAGAATACTAGAATTACTACATTTAGACTTATTTGGTCCAGTCAAACCATTAAGCATAAATGGTAGGAAATATACTCTAGTCATCATTGATGATTATTCAAGATTTACTTGGGTAATATTCTTGCATAAGAAGAAAGAAACTCTGGAGAAGCTTCCAAATTTTCTCAACAAGATCACCAAGAAAAAGGAAGTTTCTGTTACCACCATCAGAACAGATCGTGGAACAGAATTTCTAAACCAGAAAGTTGAGGATTACTGCAACCAGATGGGAATTACACATCAGACATCTGCTGCTAGAACTCCTCAACAGAATGGAGTAGTTGAGAGAAGAAACAGATCGTTAAAAGAAGCAGCTCGTACTATGCTAAATGCAACCAGATTGCCAAAGAAATTTTGGGCAGAAGCCATCTATACAGCGTGCTACACCCAGAACAGATCAGCTGTTACAATCAGACATGGGAAGACACCCTACGAGATATGGAACAACAGAAAACCCAGGATTCATTATTTTCGCTCTTTTGGCTGTCTATGTTACATTCACAATAATGGGAAATCTCAGTTGAAAACTTTTGATAGCAAAGCTGATCCAGGAATATTCTTAGGATATTCTGATGTTAGCAAAGCTTACAGAGTTTTTAACCAGAGGACTCACATTGTGGAAGTAACACCTCATATTGTTTTTGATGAATCTGTTATTAGTGACAGAGACTTAGATGCTGATCAAACACCAGAACAAGACCAAAACAAAAACCAGAGAGTAATCCAGAACAAGAACCAGAAAGCAAAAGGGATTCTGTTAGAAGATATTCTAATCTGGAATACATCAGAAGAGAATGAGGTTGAAATTCCAACCAGTGCTGAAGCAGTAAGCTTGCAGCAAGGGGGAACAGAACAAACATCCTTATCTACACCAGAAGACAATCAGCCAGAAGGAGGAAACAATACTAATGAGCCAGAACCAGATCAACCCGAAGAATCAAGAGATTCAAATGGTTGGAATAATGATCAAGAAGAACCAGAAACTGAAAATCCTTTTCAAACATCTCATCCAGAATTTGAGGACCCAGCAAGTGAACCAAAACCAGAGATATCAGAAGAGGAGATATCTAGCAGAAGGAAATGGATTCAAGAAAATCATCCTTCTGAACAGATTGTTGGGAACCCAACAGACAGAGTTAGAACCAGAAGAATGCATGGAGAAAGTGCACTTCTCAGCTGTTATCTATCACGAGCTGAACCCTCTGACACCTATGAAGCACTTAGAGATGCTGACTGGGTAATAGCAATGCAAGAAGAACTCAATGAGTTCAAGAGAAACCAAGTCTGGTATATGGTAGACAGACCAAAACATCAAGGGGTGATAGGTGTAAAATGGGTATTCAAAAACAAACGAGATGAGAATGGAGAAGTAGTCAGAAACAAGGCTAGACTAGTTGCAAAGGGATACAATCAACAGGAAGGTATCGACTTTGATGAGACCTTTGCACCAGTGGCCAGATTGGAAGCAATTAGGCTATTTTTAGCATATGCTGCATACAAGAAATTCAAAGTATACCAGATGGATGTTAAAAGTGCATTCCTTAATGGCATACTTGAAGAAGAAGTATATGTTGAGCAACCACCTGGTTTTGAAGAAGAAAATCCTGACCAGAGAGTATATAGACTAGCCAAAGCTGTCTATGGGTTGAAACAGGCACCCAGAGCGTGGTATGAAACATTATCAACATTCCTACTGGAATCAGGCTTCAGAAGAGGTTCTGTTGACAAGACATTGTTTGTCATCAAAGTCAAAGAACATATTCTGTTGGTCCAGATATATGTCGATGACATAATCTTTGGATCACAATCTCCCTATCTGTGTGACAAATTTGGAGAACTAATGAAGAACAAATATCAAATGTCCATGATGGGTGAGATGAATTTCTTTTTAGGTCTGCAGGTAAAACAATTACCAGATGGTATCTTTGTTAATCAAGCAAAGTACATCAACGATCTGCTAGTCAAATTTGGAATGAAAGACAGCAGAGAAGTTAAAATTCCAATGCAATCAAATGGAAAGATAGATCCAGACCCAGAAGGAAAACCAGCAAACATTACACAATATAGAGGAATTATTGGCTCTCTGCTATACCTTACAGCAAGCCGTCCAGATATCACATATGCAGTTGGAGTTTGCGCCAGATATCAAGCCAATCCTAAAGAATCACACATGGAAGCTGCCAAAAAGATACTTAGATATCTTAAAGGAACAACTAACATTGGCCTCTGGTATCCACAAGATGATAATTTTGAGCTTACAGGCTATTCTGATTCAGATTATGCAGGATGCAAACTGGACAGAAAGTCAACCTCTGGAACGTGTCAATTTCTTGGAAACAAGTTGATATCTTGGTTTTCAAAGAAACAGACATCTGTTGCTACATCAACCACAGAAGCAGAATATATGGCTGCTGGAAGCTGTTGTGCACAGATACTATGGTTAAAACAGCAACTAAGAGATTATGAGATTGATGTAAAGGAGATACCTATATTCTGTGACAGCTCAAGTGCTATAGCTATAACACAGAATCCAGTACTCCACACAAGATGCAAACATGTCGATGTAAGACATCACTTTATCAGAGATCATGTAGAGAGAAAGCACATCAAGATTGAGAAGATTCATACAGACATCCAACGTGCTGATATCTTAACTAAAGCACTACCAGAAGAAAGATTTAAGATGCTGTGTGGAAAACTTGGACTACTCAGTCTAGATGAAGATTACCAGAAGGCTACCAGATAGCCATGTCCAGAAAGCTACCAGAAAGATAATTACAAGAATGACAGAAAGCTCAGTTGAAATAAAATACACGTGGCATAACTTTCTCAATAAATTGACGAAAAAGCCATGTGAAAATTATTTCTTAAATGCTAAGTCAAGGGGGAACTTTTAAGGAAATTGAAGCGTCAAGATAAAAGACGTCACTCTCCTAGGTTACAGGACTGTAAAAGATATTTTTACCCTAGATTTAATAAATCTTCTATTTTCGCCATGATTAGCACAACCTTGGGAACTGGGATCGAGGAAATCCCTGCAAGAAACAGGAAAAAGGAAAGTTGCCAAAAGTAAGAGATACGCACACGCTCGCATATAGACCCTAGGATCTAGAGCGTCCATCTCACGCAAGGAAAGGCGGCAAAACAAATCTTGAAGCGGGAAAAATCTAAAAAGGGAGAAAATCTTTTCAACTCTTCGAATTTCTTTTCTCATAATTATTATTGTTATATATATATGCTATATCTTCCCTAAACTGTTCATCTTCACTTTATCGCACTGAGCACTTCTCAAAATTTCTAAGCACTTAAGAATTTCCAAATCTTCTGCAAATCTCTTCGCAAAACATCTTTGCGTGTTGACTATGGCACCTCAAACTTCACTCTTTCTGCAACACGTAGCTGAGGTTCAGAAGTGTCTCTCACCTGAACCTTACGCTATACTTGAAACCCATGGTTTTCGAAAGCTTGATGAAATTTTCGCCATGGTTTCACGCTGCAAAGGTTTTTCGATTTATTTCTTTCTTTTATATATCTGAGGTTTATTGCATATTCTGTGACTTATTGTCCTATGAACTGCTTTTATCACTGTTCTTGTGCGTATATTTATACTTGTTCATATAAACTGATGAATATGTGTATATTTGTGTGAATGCTCTTATGATGCTAGGTTTTTGCAACATTGTCACCTCACATCCTAAGATGTTTTTGGCAAAACAAGTAGCATCTTTTTATTTGACATGGCAGAATGACAAACATGGCTTTGAAGCCAATGTTTTAATGCCGATTGGGGACCGTACAAGCAAAACTCCCTACAATGTGATTGAGATGATCAACCAAGCGTACAGATTAAAGGATGAAGGAATGTCATTAGAAGAGATCTCTCCTGCACAATTGCAAGAAGCGGTTGAGATAATGATGGTAGTCCCTATCTCCTACACTGGAAGGATGTTCCAAAGATCTCTGCTTCAACCGGGTTACAAGTTGCTACTGGAATTAGTACAGAGGATTTTTCTGAATCACAGCGGGACATATGATCAAGTGACCCCTGAGAAGTTCAGAATCCTCACAGCTGTTGTTCTCAATCTACGAGTCAACTGGAGCAGGATCCTATTTGAACTGATGGCGAAGGAAGCTAAGTTGGTTACTTATACCAAAGACAGCAGAGGCAGAGGTACTTCGGTGGAAGTTAGAAGAAATCTGAGACACTCCACCAAGATCAGCTTGATGATTGAAAGATTCTTCAAGCAGAAAATCTGGGATGACGCTGAGGAATACAACATCAACCACTCTATTCCCAAAGACCAACACCAGCTGGAGATGTCATTGGGACTGGCACCTCAATTTTTCAACAAAATACCAGATGAAGTGCATAAAGCAGCAGCACTGGAAGTGGGTAGCTCCAACCCTGCATGGGTTCCACCTACCAAAGGTGTGGAGAAAAAGAAGGAGAAGGTGGTGAAAGAAAAGACAGCCAGAAAGCGAGGCAGTTCTGTAGAGACAGAAACTTCTGCCTCTCTGCCCAAACAGAAGAAGAGGAGACTTCAGAAAATCCAGGAAACATCACCACCACCAGCAGCAACAGCAGATCAATCAGATTTGCCAGAACATGATGAAGAAACAACACAAGCAGCAACTGATCAACCTGAAACCCCATCAGCAGAAGTTCAACCAGAAACACGTCATCCGGAGAAAGACTTTTCTCCCGCCAGAACAGCTACTCCTTCTCCAAGCAGAATGGAAAAGATAAGTGAAGAAGAAGAGGAAGGAGAGTCCGCTGATGAGGAGGAAGAGAAGAAGCGACAGGCTGAGAGTGTAATTAATCTGCTTGAGAATGAAGCAGAACACTCAGTGCTGCAAGACTTTCCTGGTATTCAATCCTTACCAGAGAGTTTGCATGCAGCAAAGCGCGTCAAGTTCTACTTGCTGGTTAAAGACAGCGAGTACTACATTTTTGATGCTCTGCTTCAACTCAAGACGATAGACGATTTGAAGAAGGAAGAGGCAACCCTACTTAATCTGCTCCAGGTGTCCACAGTTCATGAAGTGAGAGCAGAATATTCACAACTAATCTCAGGCCTCATGAAGCAGGAGGCAGCAGCACTGAAGATTGATCTGCCCTCACCACATTCTGATGTCCGGATGGACGAAGCTGTACCCACAGAACAACACCAACAACCAGACCAAGGAGAACCTTCCACAAGACAGTCTCCCAAGAAAACTCCTATCATCGACCTGGATTCTGGTGATGATGAACCAGTAGGTCAACACATTGATGGTGAACCCAGCAATGACATCTACACACATGGTGCTGCCCAGAAATTGAAGAAAAATGTGAACTTTTACACTCTGGAAGAACTGCTGGAAAGAGAAACTCAACCCTACAACAACTACCAACTCGACAACCTCATCACACTTAGAGTTGAAGACTGCTTGACAACAACCTGCAACACGATTCAAGAAAAAGCCACTCAAATCCTTTCTGATTTTAACCAACACCAGAAAGATTACGTCAATGACATGGATCGTGATATCCGAGGAAAGCTCAGAACTATCCGGAAAGAGCTGGATAAAAAGATAGATGATGATAGAGCAGCAACTGAAGCCAACCAGAACAAGATCAATCTCCGTCTCACTGGCATAGACGAGAAAGCGGAAAAAGCCACTGCTTTGCTAGCTGACCTTCTGGCAAAACAGACAGAAACAATTGCTACTGCTGTAGACCAACAAAGGACCCAACTTGCTGCTCAACTCAAGGAAGACACAGACCTGTCCATCCACTCCCATCTAGCTCTTTTTGAAAAAGAGAAATTTGTGGAGCTGATGCGGAAAAACCAGGTCGATGTCTTAAATGACCTTCTGTATCCAACTCCAGAAGAATTTGAAACCCAGAGCAATCGACTAACTGCTGTAGAAGAGCTTCAGGAGACTTATGACAAAACTCTGTCTACCATGAACAGCAGGTTAGAGAAGAAGATTGACGCCTCTGACCAAACAATCAACCTTCTGCTTGGTTTTAAAGCAGATGCTGAGGAGAGAATGGAAAAGATGTCTGAGGAGATAATCTCCCTTCGTGCACTCATCAATACCATTTTTGATGATGTCAGAAAGGGGGAAATCTCTGGAGACACGGGAGGCAAGGGAAACAAAAGCAGCAAAGGCTTAACAGAAGCAACAGATGCTGGAACAGAAACACCAGCACCAGCTCAACCTAGACCAACCACTCCTCCCAGACCAGACCCCACACTGATTGGAGCAGAACCAGCAGAACCAGCACAAACCTCAATTCACACCCCCAGCGACAAAGGCAAGAAACCAGTCGATGAAGGGGACCAGATTGCTGAGCTGCTACTTTTTGGAGTGAGCATGGATCAAGCCTGTGATCCAGTGTTCAGAACACAATTCTACAAAGATCAGGCTGAGAGAGAAAGGAAGATTGCTGCACAGGAAGTCAAAGAAAAATCCTTTCAAACTCCCTTCTCCTCGCCTTCGTCTGCTGAACGCTCACAACAACAGTCATCTGTCTCGACCACCCAGTCCAAGAAGAAAAAGAAGAAACCATTCTCCTGGAACCTATCCCTGCAAAAGAAGACACCAACTGATATATGGGTTCCAGAGAATGATCAAGCTGACTGGGAAAAGGTCAAACAAGGATTCATTCTGAACAGATATTTCCTAAAAGAGCCCACATATTCAGAATCGGTCCCAGATGAAGACTTTAACCGCTACCTGGAGAATTTCAGAGATCAAGACCTTATCAAGAGAATAAGAACAGCAGCTGCAGACGCCAAAATCCAGCTGAAGGCACCAGAGAAGGAATTCATGATCTGCCCAACTATACCAGGCAGTAATCTTCCAGACAAGACTTATATTCTGAACTACATCAATCAACTGGCGAAAATTAAAGGCTACAAGATCGATAACCACGATCCAAACTATGCCAGGGTGAGAGATGGTATATATGAGAGCATCCAGCTGGTGTCTGACGCTCAGAGAGAAAGAATGAAGAAGGGAGGTGCAGCAAGATGGTTCTCTTAGATAGATCTTTTATATCTTCTGCTTTTTACTCTCTGTTATCTCTATTGAATCTCTGTACTCATCAATTCATATATCAATGAATTTGGGTTTCTCTTATACTTCTGTTGCTTACTGTTATTTAACTTAAATAACAAATAACCTATCTCCCAGAACATGATCCATATTTGATTAAGCTAACTAAGTGTGGTTTTGACACCATCAAAAAGGGGGAAATTGTTGGGAACCCCACAATATATTCTAAGTTTTGATGATGTTCACTCATACACACACTTGGCTTTCTTCATGTTCTGTATCTTTTCTGTTGATTCTTATTTACCAGATAGTCGAAACCATTTCAACCAGAAAGATGAAATATGTCTCTGACAGAAAGCTGAACCAGCAAGTCTTTAACAGAAAGCTGAACCAGCAAGTCCTTAACAGAAAGCTGAACCAGCAAGTCTTTAACAGAAAGCTGAACCAGCAAGCCTTTAACAGAAAGCTGAACCAGCAAGTCGTTAACAGAAAGCTGAACCAGCAAGTCACAGACAGAAGGCTAAACCAGAGAATCTCAAAACCAGCAAGTCTCAAAGACTGAATGCTAAACAAGAGAGTCTCAATCAGAAAATGAAGCTAGTCAACTTTAACAGAAAGTTGAACCAGAAAAGTTTCAGCCAGAAAGATAGAAGATGCTTTAACCAGAAAGTAGTTAACATATGTTCTACCAGAAAGTACTTCAACCAGAGAGTAGGATAAC
>JAPKLX010003647.1:0-10817 GCA_026898415.1 Leonotis leonurus | reverse complement strand
CGAATTGCATCATCAAAACAATATAAACTTGTGGGGTTCCCAACAATTTCCCCCTTTTTGATGATGTCGAAACCACACTTCACAATTTTCCTAAGTGTTGAAACCACAGTTAGTAAATGCAAAATTATAAAGCATTAAATAACAGGTGTAAACATTGCCTGGACAAAGAGTTATTGTCATCAGGTTGTTTTAGAATCAAAAACACTTCATCTTTTCATTCATATTGTTTTACAGATATTGATTACAAGAATGGACAACTCGCTGTTACAGTTTGAATGAAAAGTTAAGTACAAAAACTTCATTTAGGAGGTTGGCTTTGATCAGCAGATTGTTTCTTTAGAAGCTCAGCCATCTGTGCCCTCCTTTCTTCTACCATCTCCCTTCTCCTTAGCTGTGATGGGACTCCAAAACTAGCATAAATGCCATTGAATAGCATTCTGTAATTTTTGTCATTAAAGTTAATTGGATATCCCATCTGTTGAGCAGCGTGATTGATGTGATTAATTATCTTTGTGTGATCCACCTCTGTGGTCCCTTCAATCCTTGGATACAAAAGTGTAGTTTTCTTTGGAGCAGCTAGTGGATGATTTTGCATGGAAGATTGTCTGAAGAGATATTCCACGAATGTTTGATTCTTGTGCTGCTTTAGGAATTCTCTAAATAATTCATCCACATTACCACCTTGTGTGTCTTCATCCATCAGATAGTAATGTTGAATCACAAACTCTTTAATCAGCTGATTCCATCTCGCTGCTTTCTTTGAATGTAGCAAGGTAAGATTTTGAGCATCTTTGAGTTGGTATTTTTCAAAAAATTTGAAAACTGGGTTGGTTGACTCTTCTTCCTCCACAGGTGAGCCAGCCTCATCCTCCTTGTATTTTTCTTCTATTGCTTGCTGCTTTTCTCTATCTGCTAAAAATAGCTTTCGACATTCTTCATTTTCTATCTCATCATGTTTGTAGCCAGCAAGCACCATATCCGAAGTTAAGTTTTCTTCGCTGTAGACTTCCTTCCTTTTCTTCTCTGCTGCTGCTTTAGCTTCTGCCTCTTCTTTCAATTTTCTCTCCTTTTCTTCCTTTTCTTTTTGCATCTGTCTCTTCTCAACTGCTTCTTTGGGGTTTAGCTTTTTGGATCGACCAGCAGGCTTCTTTTTCTTCTCCACTACCTGCCTTTCCTTCTTTCCTTCCTTTCCTTCCCCCTTTTCGAAATCATCAAAATCCTTAGATATGATGAGTCTGAGGGAAGTAATTTCTTCTTTTAATTCGTTGTATTTCTTCTCCATGTCTTCTTTGTGTTGAAGACAGGTAGTGATATTTGCAGTTGCTTCCTCCATTCTCTTACTTGAACCAAGGGCAAAAGATTCTTGCTTCACAGACAGGTCGCTGTTCAGCTTCTTCATTTCTTTGATGGAATGTTGAATTTGCAAAGCATCATCCTTGGAAGCAAGTTTGAGAGCAGTGATTTGAGCAGGTAGTATCCCCTTGACCTGTGCAGGCAGCTGTTCGTTGAGCATAGCAGGGAGTACTTTCTTGATCACCGATGGAATTGTGGTCTTTTCCATATCTAAAAACTGTTTTTCCACTCCCTCTCTCACTGTTTTGCACATGAGTTCACCAGCTGCCATCAGTTTCTTCTCAGATTCATCAACTGTTGTTTTCTTTATGTGGGACAGCTAGCTGTCTGTCTTTGTCTTGGCTTCATAAAAAATTTTGCGAATGTCATCAATCTTTTTGTTCAAATCTGCAGATAAGGAATTGTGAGCAGCATCAAATTTTGCTATAGCCTCTTGAATAGCCTTTTCCACAGCTAGCTGTTCCTTTTCTTTATCTGCACCTTCCTTTGCATCTTTCGCTCCTTCATCCTCCCTGGTTCCCTCATCCATGATTATTGTTTCAACCCTTGCCTGTGCTTCTTTCTCCACATCTTTGACAGATGGCTTAGCAAGCACCATGGCAGATGAAAAATCAGCAGATTGAAAATCAGCAGCTAGATCATACAGATCTTGCTCATTTGTGTAGAATGGAGCAAGATCAATATTAAGCACAGCTGCCTCCTCTTTCATCTTAGTAAGCACGTAAGATCGGAAGTATTTGCGTGCATCGGGAATGTCAATGAAACCAAAATAAGCTATGAGCTTATTTTCTTGAATTTTTAGGTCACTGATTGTAAACAGCTTGAAGATGGCGTCAAGTATATAGAATGGACTATCTCGGATGTTGAGGTAGACTTGAAGCTTTTGTGCCATCTCCATTGTGGAAGGAGTGAGTGAAATTCCAGGCATCATCTGTTCCACAGATAGTGCCGCCGCCTCCTTCATCTGTTCATGCAGCATGTGGGCGTTTTGTAAAGTCTCGTCCAAAGTTTCAGCGGGCTGCTTGGACTCAACATGAATGGCAACAGCGGGCATTCTTGTTTCCTGGATTGATGGTGGTTGAGGTGTTGGAAAAATGGTGTTGAGTGGTTCAACATTATGTATGGTTTCATCGTGATCTGTCTCATCTAACTCATCAATGAGTTTACGAGCTGTTGGTCTTTCTTGTTTCTTCTTTTCTTCCTTCTCCTTTACTGTCACAGGTGATGCCTTGGCTGTCTTTTTCTTTCGCTCAGCAGCTGGTCTTGCTTCACCCGCTGCCTTCCTCTTTCCTTGCTTCTCAACAGCGGCCTGTGCTGCCGCTGCTTCACCCACTGTTTTGGGTTTCTTTGTTGGCATTTCCCATTCACTGTTGGACTTGCCAACAAGAATCATTGCCTCTCGAAGTGACTCATCTGTCACTTTACCAAAAATCTGAGCTGCTATACCGAGAGACATCTCAATTTGATGTTTTGACTTGGGTAAAATGGCATCTTGGCTAACATCAACTGCTCTATTCCATGTGTCTTTGTTGAAGAAGCCATCAATGATCGTGCTGATTTTGGTAGACAAACGAAGGGGTCGTTTGACATGCAAGTGTACACACTCACCATTCTTATTCTGCTTCATTTCAACTTGCTTTTCTTCATCAGCTATCAATCTTAACAGCGCCCTGCTCCAGTTGATGTCAAGATTGAGCAGCACAGCTGTCATGATTCTCAATTTTACTGGAGTTACAGCATCAAATGTTCCTTGATGTCCTAGAAACACTCGCTGTACAAAATCCAATAGCAGCCTATAGACAGGTAGCATTATTCCCCTGTTGAATGCCTTCCCGTCCCATTTCATTGGTTTTGCTATGATCATATTGACTGTATCCACTAGCTGCTTGTGAGTAATGCTTTCAAGCAGTTCCCCTTCATCCACCAAGTTGTAAGTGTGAAGAATCATATCAATCACAGAAGAGCGTGTTATTTCTCCTTTGCCTGTACGAATCTCAACTGTGAATTCTTCATTTTCTTCTTCCATCCAGGTGCAGAAAAAATATGCCACTTGGCGAGGGAGATAAAATCTTGGTTCCTTGGTGATAATTTTGTGAAATCCTAAACAAATTCACAAAATTTTGGAGGTAAGTAACGAATAAGGAATGAACAGCGAGCTGTTAAAGAAGTGCCACGTAAGACAACAGCTAGCTGTTGAAAGTAAATTATGAAACAACTAAGCAGATAGTGATTTGTCATTTAGGCATTTAAGTAAACACCTACAGCTCGCTGTAGGTCAAAAAGTCAAGTAATGAACAGATAGGCATATTCATACATTGAAGCATCATAAACAAGGAATCAAGCATTTTTAATCCAAACCATGCTTGAAATTTGAGATTTTGAAGAATCTAGAGAAACAAAAATTAATCAAGCTACACGAATATGATCATATCAGAGAAAAACTTAAAACTTAGTTCATGTATTTCTAAATACGATATGCAACCTGAGCAAGCTTGAATCTTTTCGAACAATTCATCAAGAAGTGTAAATCCATGATGATCTAATATGGCTCTAGGTTCGGGTGAAAGACGATTTTCAATTGTATGAAGCATTTGGGATGCGGGAATGGGAGAATCAGCTTTGGATGAAGATGCTGAGGCTTCGGAGTTAGACATTTTGGGTTTATGAAGGAGAGTGAATGAGAGTAATTTTTGTGTTGCAGAAAGCTTGAAGCACAACAATGGAGAATTGCGAAAAGAGATTGAGTAAAGATGATGGCAGTTAATTACATATATATATATAGGAGAACAATCAACGCACGAATTTAAATTTCATTTAAAAACGTTTTATTCTACGGTTGAGATTACTCCCTGAGATAAGTATTTTGCCGCTCAATTTCGATTGTGTTGTACGCCATCGTTTTGATCATCCAAAAGGTCACATCACTGCCTCGATGCTAGAACCGAGGTTAATTTCATTAAATGCGCTTCCTTTTTCCCTCACTATTTCTGACATTTTCGTCGATTGAACTTATTTAATTAAATATCACTCATTAGACATAAATATGTAAAGGCAACAATAAATGAGATGAATTTAATTCCCCCTTGGTTGTGGCCAACAGATAGTGAAAGTTTTCCCCCTTGGTTGTGGCCAACAGATAGTGATGGTTTTGGAACAGCTCGCTGTTGGTCCCTCAACCGCTTACTGTAAAGCAGCTTTGCTTTTAGAACAGCTCACTGTTGACTTTGTTTGCGAAACAGGTTGCCATGGTTCAACAGCTTTCTGCTTTCAACAGTTTGTGATGTTTCATGATTGTATTCAACAGCTCGCTGTTCATATCTTTCTGTTTCATGGTAGTGATTAGTATGACTTCTAGTTGTTCCCCTTTGATGGATCATAACAGCTAGCTGTTATTATTAACAGAGCGAACAGATAGCAGCTAGCAGATAGTGAACATATAGCGAACAAATAGCAGCTAGATAGTTAGCATTGAAAACAAGCATTTAGTGAGAAAAAAAAATGAAATGTTCTCGTTACAGATTGATGAATTTTACAACAACTCGCTGTTGATGAGACATTGCTATCTGTCTCAACAAATTTCTTCTAGCTGATGTTCTAGATGAGAAGCAATTTAAGAGTGTAACAACTGATTGTTTTGTACCATTCACAATTTGTTGTTTACACTTGTACCTTCTTCGTTTAGGTTAACGAGACCTAATTTTCCGCATAGCATTTTAAAACGATCTTCTGCCAATGCTTTTGTGAGAATGTCAGCTCGCTGCACTTCTGTATGAATTTTCTCTATTTTGATGTTCTTCTTCTCTACGTGATCGCGTATGAAGTGATGTCGAACATCAACATGTTTGCAGCGAGTGTGGAGTACTGGATTTTGGGTGATGGCTATAGCACTCGAGCTATCACAAAATATGGGAACTGTTTCCATGTTGACTTCATAGTCTTTGAGTTGTTGCTTTAGCCATAAGATTTGAGCTGTACAGCTACCTGCTGCCATGTACTCGGCTTCTGTTGTTGAGGTTGCAACAGATGTTTGTTTCTTGGAAAACCATGAGATGAGTTTGTTTCCAAGAAATTGGCAAGTGCCTGATGTTGATTTTCTATCTAGTTTGCAACCTGCATAATCAGAATCTGAGTACCCAGTTAGTTCAAAGTTGTCATCACATGGATACCACAAACCAATTTCTGTTGTGCCTTTGAGATATCTAAGTATTCTTTTAGCTGCTTCCATGTGAGACTCTTTTGGATTTGCTTGATACCTAGCACAAACACCAACAGCAAAAGTAATATCAGGTCGACTAGCAGTTAGATATAATAAAGATCCGATAATACCACGATACAGTTTTGAATCAACTGCTTTTCCAAGCACATCTGGATCAATCTGTCCATTTGTTTGCATAGGTGTCTTCGCTGGTTTGCTGTCTTTTACTCCGTATTTTGTGATGAGATCATTGATGTATTTGGATTGATTGATTAAGATCCCATCAGTAGATTGTTTGACTTGTAGTCCTAGGAAGAAATTCATTTCTCCCATCATGGACATCTTGTACTTTTCCTGCATGAGCTTGCTAAATTTGTTACAAAGGAATTCACATTTTGATCCAAAAATAATGTCATCAACATAAATTTGAACTAAAAGGATATTATCTTGGACTTTGATTGTGAATAAGGTTTTATCCACTGATCCTCGCTTGAATCCAGATTGTAACAAGAAGGTGGACAGAGTCTCATACCAAGCTCTAGGAGCTTGTTTTAGACCATATACGGCTTTGATCAATCTGTACACCTTGTCTTCATTTCCTTCTTCAAAACCAGGTGGCTGCTCCAAATAAACTTCTTCTTCTAAGATTCCATTGAGGAATGCACTTTTTACATCCATTTGGAATACTTTGAAGCGTTTATATGCAGCATAGGCCAGAAACAATCTGATAGCTTCTAGTCGTGCAACAGGAGCAAATGTTTCATCAAAGTCGATCCCTTCCTGTTGGCAATATCCCTTCGCGACTAGCCTTGCTTTGTTTCTCACCACTTCACCTGTTTCATCTCTCTTGTTCTTGTAAATCCATTTAACTCCAATCACTCCCTGATGCCTAGGTCGATCCACTAAGTACCATACATCATTTCTTTTAAACTCATTTAGCTCTTCTTGCATGGCATTAGTCCAGTCAGCATCTTGTAAGGCTTCGTCCACATCTTTGGGTTCTGTATGAGACAGATAGCAGCTTAGTAATGCACTTTCACCATGCATTCTTCTTGTCTTGACTTTATCTGTTGGGTTCCCAACAATGAGATCAGATGAATGGCTATCTACCCATCTTCTTCGCCTTTTCATTTCTTCTTCAGTTACTTCAATTTCTAGTTCATCAGGTGGATTGTCGAATTCTGGATGATCTGTGATAGGAACATCAAATAATGTATTAGTATTAATATCAAGATTTTCAAAGTTATTTATTGGGTTGGGAACAGGAGGTGGTTGTTCTGGAACTGGAACAGGTAGCTCAACAACAGGTGATTGTGAGCATTCGTCATGTGTGTTTCCCCCTTGATCTGTTCCCCCTTCATGTAGTAATTCTACAGCAGGTTGATCAATGCTTTCTTCCTCTTCTCCTTCTTTACGTGGACTCCAAAGAAGTATATCCTCAATCAGTCGATCTGTGGAGTTTCTTAAGGTTGTAGGTGAATATCCATCCTTTGAGGGAGCACAATCTGTTCCTGAAACCTCAAAGGTAGATTCATCAAAAACAACATGTGGTGTTACTTCCACAACAAGGGTTCTTTTATTAAATACACGATAGGCTTTACTGATGTCAGAATATCCTAAGAAAATTCCTTGATCAGTTTTGCTATCAAATGTTTTTAATTGTGTTTTCCCATTGTTGTGAATGTAACACTTACATCCAAAAGATCGAAAGTAAGTTATTCGAGGCTTCCTGTTATTCCATATTTCGTATGGAGTTTTTCCGTGGCGTAGAGTGATGACAGATCGATTTTGCGTGTAGCAGGCAGTGTTTATTGCTTCAGCCCAGAACTTCTTAGGAAGATTGATTTCGTTGAGCATTGTTCGAGCTGCTTCCTTAAGTGATCTGTTTCGCCTTTCCACGATTCCATTTTGTTGAGGTGTCCTAGCTGCAGATGTTTGATGTTGAATTCCCATCTTTGAGCAGTAGGCTTCAATCATATGATTGATAAATTCAGTTCCTCGATCAGATCGAATTTTGACGATGGATGTTGCCTTCTGATTTGATAATCTGTTCAGCAGGTCAGGCAGCTTTTCCAAAGTCTCCTTTTTCTTGTACATGAAAATAACCCATGTAAATCTAGAGAAATCATCTATAACTACGAGAGTATATTTTCTACCATTTACACTTAATGGAGATACAGGTCCAAAAAGGTCAAGGTGAAGAAGTTCTAGATTTCTTGAGGTGGAGTGAGCTGCTTTAGTTGGAAATGAAGCTCTTGTTTGTTTTCCTGCTTGGCAAGCTTCACACACATGATCTTTGTCATAGGTTTGAGCAGGTAGTCCTTCAACCAGGTTGTTTTTCACCAGCTTGTTGATGGACTTGAAGTTTAAGTGACTTAGCCGTTTATGCCATAACCAGCTGTTTTCTGCATTTGACTTTGTCACAAGGCAGGTTTCAATTTGGTTATCCCACTGCACGATGTATAACCTGTCCTGCACAACCCCGGTAAGAAGAATCTCTTCTCCTTCCAAATTCTTGACAAGACACTTGTTAGCTGTGAATTCTACTTTCTTATTATTAGCACAAAATTGACTAATAGAAAATAGATTATGATTTAGTCCCTCAACATATGAAACATTAAGAATAGTGGTGTTACCAACTTGGAGATCACCATAACCTTTTGTATACCCTTTTGAGTTTCCTCCAAAGGTAACAGTTGGTCCAATGCACTCCTTGTAGTTGGTTAACAAGTCTTTGCAGTACGTCATATGTTTAGAGCATCCGCTATCAAGTATCCATACTGTGCCTCGAGCGGTGTGCTTTCTTCTCAATGATCTCCTATCCTGCAATAAAAATTTACTCAGCTACCCTACTGATAGAGGGTGCTTTGTTAGTAGACAAAGTTCCTTTTGGAACCCAAATTTGTCTAACTACAGTCACATTCTGAGATGGTCTGATCTGTCTGCCACTGAAGTCAATGTATACTATTTGTTTCCATTTGGCAGATGGTTGAGATGTTGCAGCGTGTTTCCTTGGAGCATGTGGTAAGGTCGATTGAGATCTGTTATTAGCAGCTGGCTGTTGTCTCCTATGGTGTGGGGGGACAGGTCGCTGTTGATAGGCTTCATGTCTTTGATGATGGTAGACAGGTGGTTTCTGTTGATATCCAACTCCATGTGTAGAATACCTCTTTTGAACGTGAGGAAGAGATTGAGACTTGAGTTGTTGTTTTACCAAGATGGCTTGCGGCTGTCTTGGATTTTGATTATTTAGATTTACCACCTTGTCCTTTCCCTTTTCTTTGACAAACTTTCCTTTTGATGGTCCTTTGTCAACTCCGTCAAAACCTATTCCTCCATGATCTGATGCTCTCTTTTGCATGTCATTGATGAGGTGAACTCTGTCTGACTTTTTGTGAATGTAATAGTTTAGCATCACATTCAAGTTATCCACCTTATTGTTGGCTGAAGATTCTCTTCCAATTAAGTCCGAGATCTTCGCAGTGAGAGCATAGACTTCTTCACTTTTGTTTTTGATTTGAAGAAGCATCGCTGTTTCTCTTTCATTGAATGAAGCACTCACTTTCTTCATTTCTTGTATGGTGTTTGCCATTCTCCCGTTTTCTTTAATCGCATGTTTGAACATCTTGTTCAGTCTTGCGTGATCTTCTATTAACTTAGAGAAATCTTCCATGGACAGTTCGTCCTCTTCATCTTCCTCTTTTTCTATCTCTTCTTCTTCATTACCAGAATCATAAATAGGATGATTAGAAGAAATAGAATCTTGACAATTTACCTCAAGATTGTCTAGTCCATTGTCATGGCCCATGAGGCATTCATCCCATTCAAAGTCAACCTCGTTTGCTACAAATGCTTCGTCATTTTCGGTTGAGCTGTCAGAGAGGTGTTTGGAAGCAGATTGTTCTTCAGCGATCATTGCCTTGCGTTGCTCCTTGAGCTTTTGATCGCGTTTGCTTCTTAACTCCTCTCTCTCAGCTTGAGTAATGTCTGGACAGTCCGTCTTGAAATGGCCTTTCCTGCCACACTTAAAACAAGAGTATTCTGACAGGTCACCTTTAACGTAGGAAGTTGATTTTACCTCATTCTTCCTATCAGGTCGATCACCAGATCGATTTCTTCCTTTGAAGCTTCGATTATTGTCCTTGTATAGACGTTTGTATTTGTTTGCTCTCATCTCCATTCGTTGAAATCTTTGAGCCATTAGAGAGTACTCCTCAAAATAGTTCTTTGATGGATAGTCCTCATCTTCTGATGTTGATGAGTCTTTTATTGTGACAACAGGTTGAGATTTCTTCACTATCTCCTTTTCTTTTAGCTTTGCCTTAAAAGCTGTTTCTTTATCTTTGTTACCTGTAACAGATGGTTTGCTAGAGGGAGAGTTAGTAGATCCATGAATACGATTAGTTGAACCATGAATACGATTGATTTCATATTCATTTCCAGTTAGCAAATCAAATAAAGCGTCAATGGTTAGAGAATTGAACTCTGGCATCATGGGATGCATTGCCGAGTATATCTCCTAGTTGGCAGGTAGAGCACGAATGATTTTGAGATTCATCTCACGTTGAGTGTACTTGTTCTTGTCGATAGCAGTTATCTCAATTATAATCTCAGTGAATCTGTTCTTCATATGGGCTACCGTCTCTCCTGGATTCATCTTGAACTCTTCATATTTATTACAGGCAATGGACAGTTTATTTTCTTGAATCACGTCCGATCCCAAGCTAATGTCTCTAAGCACATCCCACATCTCTTTTGCTGATTTGAGACGTCGAATTTTGGCCAGATAGATGCCTCTAACTGTGCTTGAGATTAAACCTTTGGCATAGTCATCTAAGCCAGCTTCTTTCTTTTCTTCGGTTGTGTAATCATTAATATCCTTCTCCTTTTCAACTATTTCGACAGTTGGAGTTGGTCCTGTACCATCTTTGATTTCAGCTGAATGTTTGTGCATTATCTTGATTGGTCCATCTGTGATGACTGACCACATCTTAATATGATGCGCCCTAAGACACATCTCGAGTCTAAAGCTCCAATCTTCATATCCTGCAATAGAAAAATCTTCGCACGCACGAGCCATCTGTCCTTCCATGACTAAGATAGATGATTAGTATAATGCAAGTGCTTTATGCAGTGAAAACGATTTTCAAAGATCTATTCAAGAAGACCACACAGAGTAAACCTCCTGTGTTAACAGATACAATGGTCAAAATGAACCACTGCTCTGATACCAATTGTTGGTCCCGAAAGAGCTAGTTTGGTGTATGGG
>JAPKLX010001990.1:0-16101 GCA_026898415.1 Leonotis leonurus | reverse complement strand
AAGTCGCACCCCATGGATTCGTCCTTCAGGGAAATGGGGTCGTGACACATTTAAAATCCACATTCATATAAAACATTTATAGAGTTTGAAAAGAAGTTACCCACTTGGACAGATATCATAAAAATCTTTCAAATAAAATATTTATAAGACATGGTTCATTTTCAAACAATTTTAAAATCCACATTTATAGAAAACATTTATCAAGTTTGAAAACAAGGTACTCACTTTGAGAGTGGAGCACACCACAATATCAGAGATCACAAATTAGACGAGGATCCTAATTGTACGATACATTAATTATAAAGGATGAAAAAGAACCTTGAAAATCATAGAGTGAAATTTTAGAGAATATATTTTCTAATGTTATCGAGGAAAAAGGTGGAAGGAGATTTTATAGTTTTAAATATAAGGAGGTGCCCGTGAACTTTGCAATCAAAATACATGATCTACTTTAATCTTTCAATTAATCATGATTTATTCGACAAACAACTAAAATCACTCCCCTCAAATATGTTAATTGCCAACTAAATCATCTATCTCACCTTTAACAATTCACGCCTACATACACGGGGGCGCGCGCGCGCATATATATATATAATTCAAGATATATTCCTACATATTAGAGATATAATATATATATATATATTAATTATTACAATAGATACATCTATAAATCGACATATTTATAAACTTAGTGATATGGGTTTTGTTACAATCCTATTTACTTAAATAAAATTTTGTTCTCGAAATTGGTATTATCTTGTGATACTATGGACGAGTATTTAGCTAAAACTTCATCTTTAGTTTACAAGTAACTTTCTTAGACTCGTTGCACCCTTATTTGGCATATTGGTCTTCCTTTTACACAACTATTAGCATAGTGTCCTAACTTAGACAGTTGTAGCAAACTCCAAAGTTAATTTGACACTCTCCACTATGATTTTTGTTTCACTTGGGACATAACGGTTTTCGTGCAGGTGCATGATTTTTATTATGAACATCCGACCTCCCTCTTTTGTTATCACAATTTATTTGCCTTGAATTACGGTTGTCCCGTTTTCTTTTTTCATTGGAAGCCAACGTTCTTGCCGGGCGTCTTGTTAACTACTTTAGCTGCTTCTCATTATGTGCTCGCTTCACTGCCACTCCAAAGTTGGCAGTTTAATGGATATCCAGAATACCTCGTATCTCCGGGAGAAGTCCCGTTAGAAATTATTCTGCCTTATTAGCTTCAATAGTTATCAGTCGTGTCGCAAAACGAGCAAGCTAAATGAACTTTCGCTCGTAATCCGTAACAAAAAAAATTCCTTTATTTCATCTCCAGGAACTCAACTTTTTTCTTGTTGCGATAAGAGCGTGGAAAATATTTATCCATTGCTATCTCCTTGAATCTTTCCCAAGTAAGGTATCTTTCATCCTCCTCGGTCATTCCATTCCGATGAGACTTCCACCAATAACATGCATCTTCCATATGTTGAAACACTACGCATGATAAACGATGTGCTCCACACTCGATGCACTCAAAGTTTCTTTCCAGTGTTCAACTTAAAACGTGAACTCTAGGTCTCGTAAGAGTACGAGATCTATTGTAGACGACAAAATTGACCCATGTCGAATCTTAAGAAAAGCTTAACGGAGCGATTCTAATTATAAGTGCTACTAAACAAAAAAATAATACTAAACACCCTAATCCAGTTAATCACATGCAATCAAACATATAAAAATAAATAAGCGTAAATAAATAAATGGTGGGATTCAGAATTTAAGAGGCCTAGGATTTACAAGATCTACAATTCATTATTCTCTATCAAGATTTAACATGAATTTGCTCACTAATAAAGGGGTCCTTAAAAGTTTCCTAATTGCTTACTTTCATATTCATAATCAGCATCAATCATAACTCTCGTATTCATATTACCCAATTAAAAATTCCACAATTAATAAACAAATAACAATTCATACATTTTCGATTTATAATTGGTGTTGATTAAACCCTAGATCCAAAATTTTAATTATCTCTCGACCTCAACTAATATTTAACAAATCGTAATGACGATCATGCGTTCCATTTAAATAAGAACAATTTAATCAAAGGGCATAAATAAATCAAAACACACAATAAACAACTTAAGAATTCATAATCTTAGTGAAAATAACTATTCAATCCATTCAATCAATCAAGAATAAGAATTAAAGGAAATACTTTTCTAAGATAGAAATCCTGGATTGAGCTGTCAAACTCGCCATCAATCCGTCGTTCTGAAGTCGAAATACAATAAAGAAAGCAATTAAAAGTACTCAAGGTTTTTAGAAGTGAAAAATAGGTAATTGGTGTGTAGTCTATGCCCAAAATGAGGGTTTAAATAGAGAATTAACTATCTAAAATCGAGCACAGTGATGGCGGCGAGGCCAGTGATCGCTGCGTTGCGCGTTCTGCCGTCTGCCGCTGCACAAGCCTAGTGATCGCTGGCCTGTGGTCTCTGTCTGCTGTAGACCGCTCGCTCCAACAAGTGCTAAGGGTCCAACGGTTAATGACCCTCAGACTCGTGCTTCCTTGCGTGATCTTGTCTCCCTCGTGTCCTCGACATACTTCCCTCCTCTCAGCTCTCTCCCTTGGCATCCTTTGCATCCATTCTGATGGAACCCGTATGAGGAGCTCATAACTACGCATAATCCACATGTTTAATAAATCGCATAAATAATTAATTCTTAGACATTGAATACCACATAGGATAAAATAAAAGAGGAATTAAAATTAATACCTTCTCCTTAGCTAGTCCTTCGCTTGTGAAGAAACGAATTGAATCATTAGCAACGAACCACAATCCACACCAATCGTATCTTCTCTTCATCTCCTTCGATCCTACGTCAGAAACTTCTAACCTATTCCCGATCTATGATTTGAATATGGTGTTGGCAATAAACTATCAAATCTTACTAGAGAAGAACAAAAAATAGAGTGTGGAATACTCTAATTTTTTAAAATTAAGAGAATTTGATCTCTTAATAGCCGAAAATTATTGGAGTGGTGGGGGGTGGGGGGGGGGTGGTTTCGGCCAATATTACTCCTCTGTTTATAGATATAATGAGTTAGGTTAGAGTTTATAAGGTGAATGAATAAGATCTCAAATAATAGAATTAATTTGCACTTTTATCTCTCTACAATTCCATCTATTATTCAAAATTCATTTGACTAAGTCAAATCCATAACTTAATTTAATTAATTTCTAAGTTATTTTTGTCCAAAATTCATATGCAATAACCTTTTGGAATACCTCACGCGAATTTAATCAACCCGTGTTATCGAGACGCGATCCTATGCTATTGACAATCGAGTACTTTTAGCTAAACCAATGATTACTGCTCAAGACATCACTATCTAGGGTTACGAAAAATCTGTAAGAGAAGATGAATCAAAATAGCGTCTAATTAGCCGCATATACTAATATCGTCGACACACAGATTAAGAAATAACTAATTTTTGAGACCTCGTTCTAAGCAACAACACATAGAACTTATCTCACTGTGAAACCTTTCAATATGTATACGCAAAACATGTGTATCAGCTTATACATACCGATATCATTCTGCGGGCTAAGGTCAGTTCACACATCAAATGATACCGCAACCTTTACCAACTAGACTATCCAAGTCTTTCTAGACTGTGAGCTTTATACTACAAATAATCCGACTGTGTTAATTTCTCTGTTCATCGGTCCACCACACAGTCTACAATTGCAGTAAACAAATTTGTTTGCAATTCAATATAGAAAATAATAAATAACAAACCAATGATAAAAAATATTTATTCTCATTAAAATGAAACTGAAAACAAGTATGATACATCGTTTAAGCATAAAGCATGCTTTGAGGTATATAAACCCTTACACATCGACATCCTACGACCCTCCTCCATCACCTAATGACCAAAAAAAGATGTAAACAAAATCCTACATAAAAATGAACAAAAAGATATATAAATAACCTAAAGACTAACGCTACGAGACACGACACATAGACTAAAACTAGATAAAAAAATATTAAGCATCCAACTCCATCAACCATTCCTCCATAGCAAGAGGTCTTATCATACCGTTGAATTTTGGAAGCATTTAATTTTGATACTGTTCAATGTCTTGTGTGATAGATGATCTAGCTGGTTGGTTGTTATTAGTGTTTTCTTAAGCGAAGCCTTGGAGTGCTGAGATTAACGTTTGCACCACATCATCATTGTTATTATGGTCACGTAGTTTACATGGCATCTTCCTGCCAATTTCCTAAAAGATCTAGTGCTTTAAAAGTTCTAAGGTCTAAAAGGAAAATATATAACAAATATTTTAAGTTTATAAAACATTCAATTATCCCCTAGAAACATGTAATCAAATAATACTCATCATCTATGCACATTTTCTTTCATATATCATACCATAGTAAAATAAAACAAAATAGAATACCTCAAGCAGGAGCGCGTGCCGGAAACGGGCGATCCTTTTTTTTTAAACCTATCTAAACAAGTATAGAGTAACGTAAACCTTCTCTGATACCAGTAATGTAACACCCTAATTATCTAGTTTAGAATATTACCTCTCTATAGAATATCTAATGCTGAAAAATCATTCTTAAAACATGATGGAAAAAATCTGAGTGAATAAAAGAACATTTAAAGGAACTTGAATACAATTTTTATCCTCATCTTCACATGATTTCACATGAAGGTTGCGGAAATTGAAGGTAAGAAATCGAAGGAGAGAGTTCTATATTTTTGAAAATAAAATCTTCTGGTTTGGTTTTGAATTAGGGTTTGACATAGACTGCTTTTCACATGATTTTCTTAGTACATTATTCGATTTTGGGGTTTTTCTTAAAATCCTATCTAATTTTAGTTTGATTTTAAATTAATATATTATGCAGTTGAAAATCTGGTTCATGAATTTTCCACAAAGGTGTTTTGTTTCAATATGATTTCCTGAGTCGCTGTTTCAGAGGCTCTGGATTCATGATATACAAATTGGATTCATTTTCAAAGACTCACTCCAAAAGACAAATACAGAGAGTACGGCCAATAAAGGGTGAGTCTCAGGCCTGAGTGTCATAAAAACGGCTGCCCGAGTGTCATGAAATTTCATGATATACAAATTGGGTGTGTTTGAAATTCGCTAAAATTCATGATTACAATAAAGGGATGCATGAGTCTCATGAATAATGAGATTCCGAGCCTCTGGATTCATAAACCAACGAACGCTTCAATTTATTTCATGAATTTATTACTCGTTTATTCTCTGCTAGTCGTACTCATTGAATTTCAGAGGCTTTGTTTGTACTCTCTATTTCAGTTTGATTTTGCTAATTCATGATCTTTCTTTCAAAAGTTTATGAATGTTGTTATAAAAAGTGGTTCAATTGTTAATTTATCTTGATTTTCTAATCCATTATTAGTTGAGAGAATTCAATTGGAGTTCTGAATATATTGTGATGCTATTTGGAGATAAATATGAAAATGTTGAGTTGATATTTATCCATTATTGTGAGACTTGCTTCATATGTATGGGTTTTGATATATTTAAAGATCTATGCATTCATATATGGTTATGCATTTTTGTGTTTGTTATGATTTAGTTTATAATTGTAGTTATCTTATTGTTTGCGGAATCTGGTTCGACTAAAATTATTTTGGGTTGCTCGCAATCTTACGAGGTCGTCTAGCAATGATAAGCCTACCCAATTCGTATTCTCAAGGAAGACTTAGCATGACAATTTAATTCTTTGTTCAACATGAAAACAAGTAAAAGATTGTTTGAAGGTTTTAAAACTAGGCAGGAAATATAGAGTGCGAAAGAATGTAGATCCTAAACTAATTAAAATAAATGAAGAAACGAATTGCTAAACTAGGAAAATGAGTTGCGAATTAAAAAGGTTAAAAGTAACTTGGAATTCGAAATTAAAAAGAACATAAAAAGTTCTTTGGAATTTGAAATCGAAGAGAACGTAGAATGGATAAACGAAATAAAAACACGAAAGCATAAACAAATAAATGAACTAAATAATAAAAACGAACCCGAAATATAAATTGGAAGCAAACTTGATTTATAAACTGGAGTGAACTTTAATCCACAACGATAAACGAAAAAATAAAGAACTAGAATGTTGCAATGACTACCATTCGAAATCGAATACTAAAGCTAAAAACAACTAACTAAAAATCATAAATCTCGACCCTAGAACAATGAGTCGAGAGGTACTCAGAATATAAGTGCAAGGAATCAGGAAAAAGGTCTCTCTCGAATGAAAAATGCGTCGACTAATTATAGACGTCAAGGAGGGTCAGCGGCCGCTTACAAGTCAGCGACTGCTGACATGACTGTTACGCGTTCCACGGGCGCGCCATTCGCTGTGGTTGTTGGCTGTTGACCGAGTCAGCCGCTTGGGTCACTAAACTACAAGAATAAAGACAAAGAATAAAGACAAATGATGTATGAGTTTAGACGACTAAAAAGAGGTTAAACAACCCCTCCACACACAAAACCTTGCTTCTCCTCAAGCAGAACTTAATCTAAAATATCCATAGGAAAAATCTTACACGACATGCATTTTTGACAAGACTTCAAATTATTCCCAAAATCAATCTCTCTATCATCACGTCACGTTACATAGAGATTATAGAAGCAAGTGGTCCACTTAGACTAGATACTCTTCAATTCAAACAAAACAAAATAATGATGCAAATGGTAACATCGAGATCCATAACCGGCTAGAGTTTTTATTCATCACTTTATTAGCGTATCTCTTTCTTTTCTATTCTTTTCAATATGATGAATATTAAGGATAATTTTCACCGGGTGTGTACTCCAAATGTTTGGGTTTTACCGGTGTGGTTTCCCATACCCATCTCACAAAGGTAATTAGAACAATGTCAAGTTATATGGTCATTTTCATGAGGTGTGAACAATTAGGGGTTCTCTAATGTATCCTCATGCGGTTTCCCGTGCTCATGGTTCCCAGAAGAGCAGAGACCTCTTGACAAGTTCAATTTTCATTGCAAAACATGGATATGCAATAAGTGGTACTAAACAACTAGACAGTCGAATCAATCAATTCATACCATGATGCATCATTATCTTGATCATTCTACTAAGATTAAGAATCCGATCACAATGTTCCACACATTTCTACGTTCATCTACGTTTTATAATACGAATCAATTCAAATTAATCTAGGCTTTTAAATCATATCATATCGCAAACATATGCCATGACTCGATTAAACCACAAGATATCAAGACAAAGTAGCTTTAAAACAATAAAGATTTTGCAAAAACAAGACACTAAAATAAAATGACTAATGCATGCACTTAAAAGACACCTCTCCCCCCTTACAAATAAAGAGACATGCCCTCATTGTAGAAATTAATGAGCTATAGAGTAGGGATAAGAAAGACATCCCTGAAGTGTTGCAATCGGAGCGAAAATGAGAAGAAAAATAACCTAAAAATAAACTAGAAAACAAAGGGAAGAACAAAGGTTAGCCAATCACACATTCACACGAAAGGAAATAAAGAAATAATTGGGAAATAGTGTGGGTTGCCTCCCACAAAGTGCTTCTTTTACGTCACTAGCTTGACGAGACAACTCAATTAACCAGGAGTGTAAAAATCGGGGTTTGACTCTACAACTTCGGGCATGGAGTCATTTTCGATGTATTGCTTTACACGATGCCAATTTAATCGAAATGACATCTTCCCCTTTTTGGTATGTGATGCATCAACCTTTGATGGTGTAATTTTTATGATAATGAGTGGGCCGATCTTTTGAGATTTGATTTTGTTGAGATGTTGTTTAGGTCCGGTGTTTGGGTGCATGCGGGCCTCCGCGTTGGTTAGTGAAGAGGCAGGTCGAGAAGTGGAGTCAGGGGCCGTTGAGGGGTCAGCGACCACTGGCTCAGGGTGAGGGTGCCGCTGGGAGCTGGCGCGGAGTTGGCACTGGGTCAGGGGCCGCTGAGTGTGCTGCGGTCGCTGACGATGTCTCACGTAAATATATTTCGCGCACCTATCCGCGGGCGCTAAGTCCCCGCGCTCGCTGATATGGTTTCTCATCGGGTCTTTTTCAGACTGTGAATTTTTCTTTTTGTTTCGTTTGTTACTCCGGTTTCCTTCTAACTCGGTAACACATTTCCTTTGAGTGACGCTTGTCTTACTACTAAAATCGTGCAAAGTAGAATTCTCAACCAAAGAATTAGTAGTATCTATGTAACAACATTTATCAATAAAATCGGCGGATGGTGCGGTGAAACTCCTGTGTGCAGAAAAAGATACTTCTTTATCAAGGAAAGACATTTTAATGGTTCCATTTTTCACATCGATTAAAGTATTCGTGGTAACCATAAATGGTCTTCCTTGAAGTAGTGTATGCTCAACTTCATTCTCGCGCACATCTCCTATCTCGAGGACAACGAAATCCACATGAATAATTAATCCACCTATTTTAACTAGAACATCTTCAATTATGCCTCTAGGGTGTCTCATAGATCTATCCGCTAATTGCAAATACATGCGAGTTGGTTTCAGTTTACCTAATCCTAATTGTTTAAAAATAGAATAAGGCATAGATTAATTCCAGCTCCTACCTAAGTCTAGCATGCCAGATGTTGCCTTACCATTCCCTAAAGTGGTATCAATAACGAAACTACTTGGGTCGCGCTGTGTAGGAGGTGAAGGTTGCTGCACGATCGTACTTGCCACTTGAGACACTGTGACTAGTTCTTCATCGTCGAATTTCTTCTTCTTTGAGATCAGCTCCTTGAAGAACTTGACATAGGAGAGAATATTCTTTATCACCTTGAGGAGGAGTACATTGACAGTGACTTTGGACAACATATTGTATAAGTCTGCGAACTGGTGGTCGCTTTTAACATTTCTTAACTTGCTGGGATAAGGAATGGGCGGGTCATATGGATTGACCGCCTTATGAAGTTCCTCTTCAGACTGTTTTTTCTCCACTTCAGGTTGTGGTCGGTTCTCCTTGTCAAGTTTAAATTTCGGCTATATCTCCATTTTGTTATCCATCACTTTTCCACCCCTTAGGACGGACACAACTTGCACTTGATGGGGTTGCTGACCTTGTCCCAAAATCTTCCCCGTTTGTTGGCTTTGTTGCAACTGGTTCACTGATCCCAAAATTTGTCCATAGCTTTCTCGAGAAATTTAATTGTGGCATCTTGAGCATCTCAGACCTTCTTGCGTTCTTGCATGAGAGCTGCCAACCTATCCTCAACAGATGATCTTTGGGGAGGAACATGTTGGTGTGGGTAATCCTGCATCCGCGGGAGATAGAACTGTTGTTGCGGTGGAAAAATTTGATGCTGTTGTGAGTAATATTGTTGCTTCTAAAATTGAGGTCAACCATTGGAAGAATTCTGTAAGTTTTTTGCTCCTTGTCCTTGTGATTTCCACCACGAGTTTTGTTGATTTCTCCAACCCGAATTTTGAGGGGGGTGAGGTTGGGGCGTGAATCCCTGTGCAGCGTAAATCTCAGCTTGTCCTTCAGGTGTCTCTCTCCCATTCATTGGCATCCCTCCACTGCATGGCCATAATCGCCACAAATTCCTCATGGCTCCTGTGAAACTTATTGAAAAGATGGGGATGGGGGTTGGTTTATCTTCAATTCTTGTAACTACCGCATCATCTCTGCCATTTGTTTCTAAAGATCGGGACTAGTCGTCACTGCAGTAGCCTCCATTCGTTGTGGTCGAGAGAATTTTTGTTGAGAAGTTGCAGCTAGGGTCTCAAAAATGTCATTCATCTCCACAGCCGTCTTGACAACGATGTTTCCTCCCGCCGAACTATCCACCATGAATTGTGTGGTCTGAAGCAGATTGTCATAGAAGAATTGGCACAACATTTCTAGGGCCATCTGATGGTGGATGCATTGCTGTGGTAGCTCTTGAAATCTCTCCCACGCTTCATAGAATGGCTCGTCGTGGGCTTGCGCGAAATTCATTATGTTAGTACGTACTGCTTGAGTTTTGTGATGCGAGTAGTACTTCAACATGAATTTCTCGCACACCAATGCCCAATTGGTTAGTGATCCGGGTTGAAGAGATAATAACCAAGATTTTTCCTTATCCTTCAAAGTGTAGGGGAAGCACTTCAATTTGAGTTGGTCCTCCGTCAGTGAGAGAAGTGAGAAGTCTGCACCAATGTGCAATATTCTAGGATGAAAGTTAGAGCATCTTCACTTGGGAGTCCATGGTAGGTCGGTAGAAGAGATTGATGGTGCGGTTTCAGCTCGTAATTCCTGACTTTAGTTGACAGGACAATAGCTAAAGTAGTGGTGGTGCCGAACTTAGGCCTAGTGAAATCGCCCATGTAGCGCGGTCTAACCTCAATAGCCTCATCGGCCATCTCTTTGAATAATCGCGGTAGCGAAAATTCTTCAATGCGCTCGATATCTTCTTCTAGGGTGACTAAAATCTCATGTTTCCGGTGTACATTGTCGATGAAGGGCGTAAAGGGCTTTCTAGCACTGAGGCAACCTTGCATACACAACACTAAATGAAAACTTTACGCGTACCACAATATAGAAGAAGGAAGTAACATAATAAATAAAAACAAAGAAAAAAAGAACAATTAATTAAATCGTCTAAGACCTCCCCTGACAAAGACACCAAAATTTGTTTCGATTAAAATTGTTTCGAGTGGCTCAAAATCTAACGAGGTTGTCTAGCAACGATAAGCCAACCCAAGTCCTATTCTCAAGGAAGACTTAGCAGGGTAATTTAATTCTTTGTTCAACACGAAAGCAAGTAAAAGATTGTTTGAAGATTTTAAAACTAGGTGGGGATTAAAAGTGCGAAAGAATGTTAATCCTAAACTAATAAAAATAAACGAAGAAATGAATTGTTAAACTAGGAAAATGAGTTGTGAATTAAAAAGGATAAAAGTAACTTGAAATACGAAAATAAAAAGAACGTAGAAAGTACTTTGAAATTTGAAATCGAAGAGAACGTAGAATAAATAAACGAAATAGAAATACGAAAGCATAAACAAATAAAGGAGCTCAATAATAAAAACGAACCCAAAATATAAAACGGAAGCAAACTTGAGTCATAAACTGGAATGGACTTGAACCCACAACGATAAACAAAAAAACAAGTAGAATGTTGCAATGGCTACCCTTCGGATATCGAATACTAAAGCTAAAAATGACTAACTAAAATTCATAAATCTCGAACCAAGAAAAATGAGTCAAGAGGTACTCGGAATATAAGTGCAAGGTAGCAGGAAAAAGGTCTCTCTCGAATGAGAAACACGTCGACTATTTATAGACTTCAAGGAGGGACAGCGGCCGCTGACATGACCGTTACGCGTTCCACGGGCGCACCATCCGCTGAGGTTGTTGGCCGCTGAGGGGCCAGCGGTCGCGGACCCTGGCTCGTGCTGACGCGCGCGCCTGACTCGGCTGTGGCTTAGCCTGGGGCATCCACGCCTGGTCGGCGGTCTCCTAGGGCTACTCGACTGCTGACTTGTGCTCCCGTCTTTCATCTTCATTCTCTCGTTATTTTTCGTTCTTTTCTCGCCCCGTTTCAAACTTTAATACTTGTTTAAGCTCGTGATCCTGAAGCATAAAATGAAACTTAAATCGATCCCGAAACATCATGCAAAATGAGAAAACTACAAGATTAAAGACAAGGAATATACGAGTTTAGACGACCAAAAAGATGATAAACAACCAATCTTTCGGCAATATTTTATATCACCATAATATGTCGCCTCATAGAGATAGCAATGGGTCTATTTACCTTATTGTGGAAAACACATGCAATTCAATTGTCAATGATTTTATTTATGTAATTGCATGTATTCTTAGGAGAAATGCTATAGATAGAAAACATAATAACATTATTATCGAATATAGCTTGATCAATAGGATCCCCGATCAAGATAAATATTTGAATCGGATAATAGGTTTAACCGATGTTGATTGCATTATTAACCTTCACATGGATCGAAATGCTTTAGGAATACTTTGTAAGTTATTACGTGAACTAGGAGGCCTTTGTGATGGAGAATATGATAGCGTGGAAGAGAAAGTGATGGAACCCGTATGAGGGGCTCACGAAAACGCAGGATCCATAGGTTTAATAAATCATGTGAATAATTAATTCTTAAAGCACAGATGAGAATATAATGCGGAAATATAAATTATACCATCTCCTTATGCTTAATCCTCCGCTTGTGGAGAAGCGATTTGAATCGCTAGCAAACGATCCACAATCCACACCGTTGGAATCTCCTTCTTGAATCTCTACCAAATTCAACCTTAGGAACTTCTATCCTATTCCCGGTCTATCTACTAGAATATCGTGTGGGTGAATCTATCTAGTAGTTTAGAGAAAAAGAAGATAAAAAATTGGAGCGTAGAATACTACACAATTTTTGAAAAAAATCAAGAGTTGAAACTCTTGAGGTGGGCGCCGATTTCTATCACTAGAGAGAGTAAATGGCTTTTTCTTATTATCTATTTATATACATAGTGGGCTAGGATATGGCTTATAAGGAGAATGAATTAGATTCCAAATAATTGAAACTATAATCCCTTATTTATCTCTTGCAGTTACAACAATAATCCGAATTCAAATTTGAATTATATTTAAAATTAATATGGGTTTGGACAAATTCATAATTAGATTAAATTTCATGTCTCCTTTTGGGCCCAATTGAATTTAATTAATTGGCTGACCCAACCTTTAGACATAAATTAATTAATATAAATTAAATTGTCTTCCAATTAATTACTCCATGTTAATGCAACAAAGAGAAGTTCTATTATAAATATTTATCGACTCCACTATAGGATAAATATTTATCTCATCTTGATTCATTCGAATTTCGGACGTAACCCTTTTGTCATTAATTATTTTCCAAGTTCAAGATTTTTTAAATCCATTAATAAATTGAGTTTGCTGACAACTCATAATTAATTAATATATTTATTCATGAGTGATCCGGTTCAGACATTTAATATTACATATGGAATAAATTCCCAACCGGCCTGATTTTTTATTTAATAAATCTTTCTAAATGTGTCGCGCGGATTTAATCAACTTGTATCACTAAGACGCGATTCTGTACGCCTAACAATCAAGTACTTCTAGTTAAGCCAATCACTTCCGCCCAAGACATAACTGATTTAGAGTTACGAAAACCTCGCAAGCGTAGATGAATCAAAACAGTGTATAATCAACCGCCTATACTAATATCATCGTCACAGATTAAGAAATGAATTAATTTCTGAAACCTCGTTCTAAGTATCAGCACGTTAGAACTTATCTCACTGTGAAACCTCTCAATATGTATACGCAAAACATGTGTATCCGCTTATATATACCGATATCATTCTGCGGGCTAAGGTCAGTCGCATGAAAATAATATCGCAGCCTTTACCGACTAGACTGTCCAAGTCTGTCTAGACTGTGACTTTATATTACAAAGGAGCCAACTGTGTGACCTTCCGTAATCATCGATCCACCACACAGACTACAATTGTAATAAATGGACTTGTTTGCAATTCAATATATATAAAACAATAATAAATAACAAACCAATGATAGTAACATTTATTCTCATTAAAGTGTAATTGAAAACAAGTCTGATACATCATCTAAGCATAAAGCATGATTTGAGGTATACAAACTCTAACAGAAAGTAGCCATGTTTCTAAGTATTTTAGTCCACCATAAGAAAAATAGAATTGTGCATTTTGATTTATTGTGTTCTGGACAAATTGTGTCTCATTATATGCACTTAGTTTTAAGTGGTATCTTAAAAATACATGAAATTTTCTTGGTTAAACCACAACCAGTGACCGAAGATTGTAATGACCCCATGTAGATGTATTTTAAGGTAAATAATTACGGTTTAAAAAAAAAGATATATAATAACGTATCATATAGTTTATATAATCATCTGAATCTTGTCTTAAATGTGATTTACTTAATACATCATGTAGGGATGTCTAGGTGCATTAGATGAGGCATATATTAATGTTATGGTGAAGCCCGTAGACAAACCAAGATATAAGATAAGGAAAGGTCAAATTTGAACAAACACTTTGGTTGTGGTTGATCGAATATGAAATTTGTATATGTACTACCTGGATAAGAATGCTCTGCTGCCGATTCTAGAATCTTGAGAGATGCACTGAACCGACAACATGGCCTGAAAGTTATTAGAATAACATACTAATTAGGTATTTAAAATTGTCAAATTTACCCAATAAGTAACTAATTATAGTGTATTTGTGTGACAACGAATATGAAAATAGTGAAGGCTTCTTAGTGCCCTAAAAAGGTGTTAAGTATCACCATAAGGAATGATGACCAAATTGTCAAACTCCTCAAACACCTGAGGAGATGTTTAACATGAGGCACACAAAAGTCCGTAATATTGTCGAGTGCGTTTAGGGTATTGAAGATGCGTTGGGCTATATTGAGAAGTGAATCCTTCTATCCCATAAAGATCCAAATAAGAATAATCATGACATGTTTTTATTACACAGTTTTATTCGATCAGAAATGCATGTCGACCCGATAGAGGCTTTGTTGATGAGCAAAGAAACAATGCCAATTGCGGTTAAAAGAAGACCATGATGAGTCTGTTGATTTAATTGAGTCAACAATTGAGTGAAATTAAAAAAGAGATGCTTTAGCTCATTCCATGTGGAATAATGTGTAATTATATTTTAATGTTCGTCTATTTTTTCTTTTGTGTGATTTCTGAATTTGTAATGGTTACTTCAATGAACTCTGATATGTAATTTATTTGGTTACTTCAATGAACTATAATATGTTGATTCTCTTGTGTTCAATGTGTAATGGTTTAATCTATGAATATGTAATGGCTGATATGTAGTTTCTGATGATACTAATGTTTCTACAATGTCATGTTTATTAATTTATTCTCTTTTCATATCTCATATCTATAATCAGGTTAATATGATTGATCATGGAAGTGACGAAATCATTCCCGATTGTGGTTGTGGTTGTGGTAAGATGATACTTCAAATGGCAAGGCCTAATGCCATGAATGTGGGAAGATACTTTTCCATGTGTTCCGATTAACATGGATCATAAACTATCCTTTCAATGATGTGATGAGTATCACCGTCACGGGCATGTTAAGAAGTAAGGTTATTTGAAGAATTATAAAATCGGGACATCACCATCCTATACCAGTGATTCAAGTGAAGCATTTAAAGTGATTGAACCCCAACCACGCCTCACTATAACTTTTGAACATCATATATCATGTCCATTGATGTCACTTGTGCTTATTTTACTTGGAGTTTCATTGGGAAATTATTTTAGATAGTCACTGGTCTATTTAACGATCTTTGATTAGTTTGCTTTTGTCTTTAACATATGCAGGTTAAACTTGGTATTATTTAAGGATACTTGTTTAGTTTGTTATTGGCTTTAACTTTAGCACATTTAACTAGTTTCTTTGTAATGAACTTGTTAGGTATTTAAGATATATTGTTATCTGTAATGTTGACCTAACATGTGTGTTTTTTGTGTTCTTCACAGGAATGTTGACTTAGCTTCTGACACAACATAACAACTGGTGTTGACTCAGCGTCCAACTCGACAGCCACATGGAAGGATGACTTGGCAGATGCACGAAGACGTGAAGGATGCTCGGAGACTAGAGGAAAGACCAAGTCTTACCAGGCAGTTGAGAGTTTCATGCGAAGTGGAATTCTGTTCCCCAAATCTCGGGATCAACAACAGATTGAAGTAGTTCCACAATCCCAGGCGGATTTGCGGAGCACAACAACTGAACTGCGAGAATTGGGGAGACATGGGCCGAACAGTTGCTACACTTATGGATTCAAGCCCATATAGTCTATCTATAAATACTAGAATCATTCATTCAGTAGATAGACGTTAGATAGACGATCTTTTGCAGATTAAGTTCGTAGTTTTAATTCTGTATGCTCTTAGTTCGTAAGAACCACTACTAGAAAAACGCTCATAGATGACATTAAATCAGTGTGATGTATGAGGGTAAAAAACTGTCAAATATACCTGTCTCGTCTATTCCTCGCT
>JAPKLX010001731.1:0-18377 GCA_026898415.1 Leonotis leonurus | reverse complement strand
TAAATTTGTTTTGCCGCCTGCTGCATCACGTGGGTTGACACCCCTCTGATATCAACGTGATATTAGCATTTCAAAAATATATTTAAAAATACTGAAATCGAATTTTAAAAATGAAAACTGTTAGTGTCCCGATGGAAGAGGATAGTGATGATACAACGAAGACTTGAGTAGACACCTTTGCATAGACTACAGTTTAACTGAACATGTTGGGAAGTGGCCGTACCGCCATGAATGCATCAACCATCTACACAAAATACAGTAACAGTGGTAATCAACCATCTACACAAAATACAGTAACAGTGGTATGCATCAACCATCTACATAATATAGTAACAGTGGTATGTAATAACCAAAAAGTAAAACAAAATATATATATCTACGTTTAATTATGAGACTGGAGAATTGGATCGGCCTCAGAATACATGTCCCAAGTCGAGGGAAGTGTGTTGGTGGAACATATAATTCAAGAAATAAATGAAACAATAGGCTACAGACCGTTGTTCGTTGAAAATTAGACTTAGTTTGGTTTCCTAGCCGTGTAATGATGAGGGAAATTTCAGTGTACTAATCATTAACCACTGGAGGACGGACTTCCAGAGTAAAACCACTAATTTAACCAGCTAATAAATATTAAATAAAGAGAATTAAATCACGATATATCTGGCATGAATCGGGACACGGACCTTAAAATGATAAATACAACAGCTCTAAGGAAAAGATATAGAAAATTTCACCTCATCAGTCACGGCAGCTCTGGCCCTGCGGTGTCTTTCAACTACATCAGTCAGAACTTCAGTAAGCCGCTTCTTAACTTCTCCAGTAAGCATACGTCCGGCGCCATACTCCTGTTGAATCATGAAATTAACATTAGACCGATTAAGGAGGAAGATGTTTGTAGTTAAATAGAGGACAAAACAATAACACTTACTGTTTGTATGTGTTCCAGTTCATTATCATCCTCCAAGAAAAAGCCAAGATACTTAACAGGTATATCTACCTGCAAATATCCAAGACCGGGTAGGGTTTAAAAATCAGAGCATATATATGTGAAAGAGCAGAAAAGATTATGGACAGAGAGGGTATATCTGATCCAACTTTACAGCCCAAACATTCTGTACAGAGGAGCCAATTGCAATGTGAAAAGTTGGACTCAGTCAGAGATAATATGTCATGATACCTCAAGATTTGCCCCATATTTCCGGTGATTCTCTACTGAATCTTGTCCGCCAGAGAAAGCATATCTGTTTATCTGTATAAAAAAAGATCCCATTAGTCGTCAAATCGAAACAGCTTAGCAAACAGTAGAGAGTCCATCTGCAAGATCACTAGAGCTGGAACTCTTGGGAGTGGGAGCTTGGGGAACTTTTGAAGCCAAACCTTGTTCTTTATGTCCTTAGCAGAATCGGTCACATATATAGCAGAATTTGGATCACTAGCAGACATTTTCCCTGACTCTCCCTGAATATATTTTTCAAATGCAAGTCAGCAGAATAGAAAATTAAGTTTCACGAGCATATTAATTCATGAATGCTATTAATATACATCCCACAATATTTAATTCACATCTTAATATAAACCAAATCATATTTTAGATGTCAGATCAAAGCAGCATAACATGCTCCATGATTAAAGAAACTTGGAAAGTCTCATGCTATTGAGCTTTCTCGTATGTAAGGATATACAGGAAACCTGAAGAGCAGGAAAGAATGATGATTCAATCAGAGCAGGCTTCTGATAACCTAATCGAGGAGCAACGTCTCGTGTCATACGGAAGTAAGGATCCTGAAAGAAAACTTATTAGGGTTGTAATCAAATAGACAATCAGAGAAAATATTAAATTTAAATCATTAAATATCAAGAAATTTTATTTCGAAGTAGCTAGAACTTTTCTAGTCCAATCATGAGCTCCTAAGAATTTTAGCAAGGCAGAAAAGGCATGTTATGAATATTCAAGAAGAAACAGAGTACTAACATCTAACCCTTCATCCTAAAACTTATTATGTCATTCCCAGGGTGCATCGTTAAATAGATTCACATTCTAATGCATATACGGAATATGTCTTTGATAAGTGATAGGTAATAAATGCATACTATCACTCGACTGCAAAACACTTGACAAACAGTGATGACCATGAAATAAAATGAGCTGTAAATACTCTTATATATTCAAGTAGTTTGTCTTCATCACTTAAAAACATATAATTGTTTTAACAAGGACTATAATAATTATCATATAATTGTTACGGAATTAGTCGTCTGAATAAAAATGAGAAAAAACCTGATCAATGGCACAAGGAATCAAGCAACGGAGACTATCTTTGCCAGAGAAAAGATGTGGGAAAGAACTTGGGAAGGATGGAGCTGCCTAAACATGTGGAAATATCATAAAAGTTAGTACCATACCATGCATATAAGAATAAAGAACAAGAAGTGTGTTAACAAGGACTATAATAATTATCCCAGCATAAATGACTATGAGAATAAAATATGATCAATCCAACCAAAGATAGACCATTTCGAATGTAGCAGAATAACTTTTCACTTGTAGGAGAAGGTCAAATGGAGAATACTGCCATGAGTAGGCGGCGAAGATTGATACCTGAACAGGAGGAAAGCTGACTTTTCCTATGTGGTCTTCTCCACCAAACCCAAAAATTCCTACCACCTGCATTACACCTAATTCATTATTTCTATGCTTTAAATTTATTGTCGATGCGAAAGAAAACTTCACAACAATACACAGTAAACTAATCACCTTATTATATGTCACGCACATTGAGATCTTGACCATGTTCTTGTAGAATGAACTGCACAACAATTTCCACTAATAACTACGCATAACAAAAAACATCAAAGATTCCTAACAGAAAGAACCATATGAAACGAATGATCACTGCAATCCATAACGTGTTAGATCCTTACCTTTCATTCTATCTAGACCAATCAGTCTGTTCTGTTACACCAAGACTCTACAAACAAATATAATTTTGTAGCACAAAACTAGATTACAGTGCTACACTATCAAGTATCAACTACAACTTCAGAAGTATGGATCTGAGAATAATAGCAGAAGCACTAACTCACCCTCCAACATAATCAAAACCAGAGAAAATAAATCACTCCCATCCAACATTTTCAAAATAAGAGAAAGTAAACCACTTACCCTCCAACATAATCAAAATCAGAGAACTATTGACACTGCTACGCTATCAACTACCAGTTAAGAACTATGGTTAGCGTCTATACTAGGCTGATCAGTCTGTTACACAAGGACTCTGCAAGCAAAGATAATTTCTATACAGCCATGTCAATGTAGCACAAGAACTAAATAACTCTGCTACACTATCAACAACATGTGACAAAAAGCAGAAGCACTCACCCTCCAACATAATCAAAATCAGAGAAGATAAAGGTCCTTGAAATGTCAAATCCACAAGCTATTATATCTTTGGCGTTCTCTCTGGCGAGCCTCTGACTCTCCTCCACCGTCAGATTCTTCCACATGCACTTTTCATCATCAGTCAGTTGTATCACTAGTGGCACCTTGAATGCATCTTGAAGGTACCTAAAAGCCCCTTAAATCACAGCAAAAAAATGAGAAAGGGAACAAACATCACCATAACTCGCTGGAATTTCGTAAGATCACTGAAACAAAATCAAAAAAGCAACAAACATCACCATAACTTAGATGCAATTTCGTAAGATCACATTATTATAGTAACAAAATAAAACCAAAAAATAAAAAAGGAGCAAGCATCATAACTTAAAAGAATTCCATTTCGGTTATATCGCAGCAACAAAATCGAAAAAGGAACTAATAAGCATCATCACAACTTGAATCAAATGAATAACAATCGAAAATTCAATTACTTGGTGAACATGAAGGGCACGAGATGGCCTAAATGCAGCGCCTCGGAAGAGGGGCCGCGGCCAGTGTAGAGGTAGAATTTCTCCCCTCTCTCGTAGGCGTCGAGGAGGTCACTGAAGTCGCGGTGGGCAAAGAAGACGCCGCGGCGGAGGAACACGTGCGCTGGGCGGCCGGTGAGGCGCGCTACACGGTCAATGAGGGATTGGTCGAGGCGTTTGCACCCGAACTGGTCGATCAGCTTGTCGTAGTCGATTTTGCCACCCTTCTCCGCTGCCACTTCCCACGGCGTCACGATTTGCTCCTCCTCATGCTTCTCTGGCTTCTCCATTTTTGCGTCGCTGCAGTTAATAGAGACTAGAGAGGGCGGACTGAGACTATGCTCACAGTAGGGTTTTTCGTTAAGATGTATCTTTGGGATTTTCTAACTATTGCAAAACTATTACGTGGTCCGAAGAATGTCTTATTCACAAAAATTAATAAATAATTAATATTTTTTTTTCATTAATAATGTATTGTTAGATAGTTGAGAAATGAATAAATATTCAAAAAGGTTACTTTCATAATATAAAAATAAAAAATTGCTAAGTAAAAAATATTCATACTTATTATTATATCATTTCATCTCATCTTCTATATTATATGTCTTCTTTTCATGTAATTCTAAAAAATAAAAATCATCAATAAATAATAACATAAGTTCGTGAGGAGTTTTTTCATGTTATAATGTATCAATATATTGTTGGGAAACGAATGAAATGATCAAATTAACACTCCTCATCTAATTCGATAAAAATGATCATAGAAGAAAGAATACTACGAGAAATGCAAATTTGCCTCATATAATTCGAAAAATTAATCATAAAAAATTTATAACATGAGTACATGATAAGTTTTCTTATTTAATCCAAAAATGATCATGGACAAAAGGATAACACGAGCATTCACGTCATGTAATTCGAATATTTGATCATGAAGAAATTTATAACATGAGTTCATGTTATTCGCCTCATGTAATTCGAAAATTAAGGTAAATGGCATCATTACGGATAATAGGATCTTTTATAATAACAGTGAGTATAATTTATTTTTCTTTTTAGGTGGCTATTTTTTTTCATATTTGTCTTTTGAATTTGTGTATACCCTTGCCCCATATACAAAATATACTTTTAATTGATAAAGGAATTTGTAATATAATATATGTATGTGTGTATATATATATATGTACAATATATTTACCCAAAAAAAATGAAAGAATGTATATTTATGGTGGATGAATTGAAATGAATAAGTGTCACCGTCCACGAAATTATTACTCACTCTGACCAAACACACATATTTTGTAATTGAGTTGTATGTAGTGGGTAAAGTGAATGGCCTACCAAAATATGAAAAAATAAAAATAAATTTAATGACAATTTTGTACTGATTAAAATCACAAAATTAGTTATAATTTTGTGGACTGAAAATTATTTTTTGTTAGAAAACTGTATATGAATAGAGGCGTTGACTGTTACGATTCGCAACCGAACCGTTGTTGTGGCAGTTCACGATTCGAAACCGAACCTTATAGGGAAGCTCTGGTTACGGTTTCGAACCGTTCAAAAAATTAATACTAATATATTTAAAAAATTTAGTTATTTTATTACATACTTATGCATATCATTATTTAATTTCATCACATAATTAACTTTTTCACGTGATACAAGAATAACTAAGTAAATATTTATTTTAATTTAATATTAATTTATATAATACTCATATAATAATATATTATTAAAAATTTAATAATATATAAATAAAAATGTTTTAATGTGTTATTAACTCATGAATACATTAATTAACACATTAAACACGAACACATTAATGAAATGAAATAAAATAAAAAGTTAATCTACATAAATATAACAATATAAAATGAACACTAATAAAAAGTTAATTATTTTGATTAATAATGTTAGGGTTTAATTAGGTTATCATCTAATTAAATTTTATTTTATTTAATTATTAATGTATTCATGATTTTTAATGTATTATTATGAATTATAAAAAAATAATTATAAAAAATGACTCTTTATAATATAAGAAATCAATTGAATTAGATAATAAAAATGAGAACGATTTCAAATGGACGATTACGGTTCAAAATCGCTGGTTCAGGGTTCCGAAATTTTGTAACCGTAACTGACCCATCCTCTACACAGTTACAGTTCGAAATCAAACCGTCGGGTACGATTACGGTTCCAGAAACTGTCGGTTACGATCTGATTACGATTATGTTTTGACGGTTCTGGTTTCGTTGAACACCTCTATATATGATGATTATACTAAATATAGATCCTCTTATGTTAACTAAAAATAAATATAAACCATTCATATTTCTTGTTATATTGTAACTAACAAATCCCTTAATTTTCGAGATAATCATTTCCTTTTGCTAAATAAATCTTAATTATTATTTTTTGAATTGAACTTATATTATATTATCTTATTTATTTTTTATTTATTTTAAGTTTAATAAATATTAAACTTATAGTATAATCAATAAATCAGTCATAAATTTTTTATATATACAAATAAAACAAAATAATTTTAAATATATTCTCTAAAAGATTGCAGACAAAACAACATATTCAAAATTTTAAGGGATAATATATATTAAATGAGATTAATATGAAAATTATCATGTATCATTGATCTAAATGATTTAAAAGTCAAGATTTATTTTTAGTTAAGTGTAAAAAATTATTTTTATTTGATATCTCCCATATATATATATATATTAAAAATTTTAAATGATTATAATGTATATATTAAATTTATTTATTTCATATTATATCAAATTAAAATAATTGTCAATATCTTTAATTTGATGTACATATTGTATATGCTTACGCAAATAAAATTAAAAAAATTTGAAAAAATAAAAGAGAAAAAATAAAATATAATTGGTTTTACTCATAAATCCCGAAATCTGAAGTTGCGCGATTTGTGTGTTATTTATTTCTACACACAAACACGCAAATCTCGTGAATTCAAATTTGCAGGATTCATGTGTTATCCGTTAAACCACGAATTCTGTCAATTCAATTTCGTGGGTTTCGTGTGTTCTAAATTATAACACACGAACAATTGAATCTCGCGAATTCGAATTCGCAGGATTCGTGTGTTACTAATTGCAACACACAAACACATGAATCTCATTCGCGGGATTCCTGTATTGTCCATTAACACACTGATTATGCGAATTCAATTTTCGCGGGATTCATGTGTTCTATATTACAATACAAGAACACACGAATCCCGCGAATTTGAATTTGCGAGATTCATATGTTCTAAATTACAACACACAAGCACACAAAATTCGCGAATTTGAATTTGCGTGATTTGTGTGTTTTACATTACAACTAGGCTTGTCAATGGGTGGGTAAAACCCGGACCGGAACCATTAAATTAGATACGGTTCTAGAACCGGAACCGGACCGTTGAATATCGGACCCGGACCCGGACCCGGACCCGGATCCGGACCCGGACCCGGACCCGGACCGTTAATTAAAATATTAATGGTTCCGGTCCGGGAGAATACCCATGGGTATTATTGGGTATGGGTTATCCATGGGTCTTGCTATGTTTTATTTATATAATTATTTTAGTCACCAATTCGTTAAAACGAATCCGGATTAGAAATAAATTAATTAAATATAAAATATTTAATAATGAAATTTCACTCTTATTTTATTTAACCATTATTAAAAAATCACTTAAATACCATAATTATTTTACGACTTATATGTGTTTATTGTTTGGGTACATTTATTATTGAATTATGACGTATAGAGTGTTCGTCTACGATTAAGGATGTAACACGAGATATTATAAAATATTATTTTTTTTAAGATCAAAAAAATTGAAGAAAAAAAAATGAAAAAAAAATTGGAAAAAAAATGATCGGGCCGGACCGGACTAGAACCGGAACCGTACCTTACGGGTCAGGTCGGGTCTGGACCGACCATGAGCGGGTTTGTACAGGTCTAGAACCGGAACCTGAACCGGAACCATAACTTTAAAATGAGCGGGTTTTGACCGGTTCCGGTTCCGGTCCGGGTAAAACCCACCCATTGACAAGCCTAATTACAACATACGAACACGCGAATCCTGCGAATTAGAATTTGCAGGATTCGTGTGGTCTATATTAGAACATACGAATACGCGAATCCCGTGAATTTGATTTTTGCATAATTCGTGTGTTCTATATTAAAACACACGAATCCCGCGTATTTGAATTCACGGTATTTGTGTATTACATTATTTTACATAATAACACATGAATCCTGCGAATTCAAATTCGCGGGATTCGTGAATTCGTATGATTTTTATGGTACATGAAAATTAAATTAAAAATTGCGATATAGGGATAAATTAGTCTAAATATTTTTAAATGGAGTATTTTTTTTATTCGAATAGTTGTTTAGCATATATTTGTTGCAAATTTCGTCGTTGAGTTGAGTCAAATTGCATTCGTTTGTACCTTATTTTTCTTTATTTTGTTCGTTTTTATGTCGTGGTTGTGTTTCTATGTTGTTGGTTGGTAGGTACCAAAAAAGGAGTATAAAGACGAGGGAATGTTGTCAAGGAGACAGAAGGGAGCGTGACGGGAGCACGAGAGAAGAAGCACGCAAGAAACGAGGCAGAGGCTGAAGGCTAGCGACCGCTGGGCCATCAGCGCTTGCTGGAGGACTTAGGTGGATCGGGCAGAGACTGAGGTCCAGCGGCCGCTGGCGAGACAAATTAGCCTATGCAATGATCGTTGAACATGCCGCGATCGTTGTGCGCAAATTTAGAACGTATTTTCTCTATTTAAACATGCATTTAGGCATGAAACAATACATATTTTATCCTTTTTTCATCTTTAGATATCATAGACATTCTATTTTACTTTTCATTTCATAATTGTCGATTTTGGGACAACGGATTGAGGGTGGAGATTGAACACTCAATCCAGGATTTGATCTTAGTAAATATTCTTATCTTTTTTATTATTGAATGGATTTGAGTAGTTGATTCTCCACTAGGGTTTGAAATTTCTATTAATAATTTATTGAATGTTTCAATTGATTTATGGTTCTTGTTTAATTGAAACACCTGATCAACGTTTTGATTTATTAGATACTAGTTAGATCGAGAGAAGATTCTAATGTTAGATCTAGGTTTAATCAACATTAATTTTGAATCAGAAGCGTATGAATTAATTGCTTGTTCGTTATTCTTGGGTTTCTTAATTAAGTAACTTGAATACGAGAGTTATTGTTATTGTCTGGTTATGAATACAAAAGTTAATTAATTAGACAACTCTTAAGAACCATTGATGTGTGAACAAATGCATAATTAATTGGAATATGATTTAATCAATTGTAGATCTTCTTAATCTTACGCACCTTTAAACCTAACTCCCACATTTCATTTATTCCAGTTTATTTACTTTAACTATTTGATCGTATGCGAGTATATTTAATTAGAGTGTTTATGATTTTGTTTTTGTTTAGTATCACTTTTAATTAGAATATCCATGTTAAGCTTTCATTGAGATTCGACATGGGTCAACTTAGTCATCTATAATAGATCTCGTACTCTTGCGATAATCTAGAGTGCACATTTTAGGTTAAACAAAAATCTGGTGCCGTTGTCGGGGAAAGCTTTAGGCGTTTTTGATTTAAATTGCTTCTTATGTTTCGTGTTCATTTGTTATTTTTATTTTATCGTGTTCAGTGTTTCAATATCGTTTTGTTCGTTCGTTCTTGTTTTGTTTATTTTTATTATTTATCCATTTTCTTCTGCAAGTTGCGCTTGATTCATCTGTTGTGGTGGCAGGTTGTGCATGCACGTATGTCGCAGTCTTAACTTGAGGTTGGCCCCAGTCCTCGACGACAAACATCGTAAGCGTTCCTTGCAAGCAGCAATCCTGGATTGAGAGAACGGTAATGGTCGTCTCCTATGCTTGGAATACCAAACAGACCGACCCGAGCACTCTAACACAGACGGTAGCGAAGCCAGTTCAAGCGAGGAGCCTAATCATCAATCAGGAGAGAACATGGCAGCCCGTCAGATGAAAGATCTAGCCCAACCCGTCATTGGAGCAGTTGCATTGCTTAGTGTCGGGTGAAGCAACCCAGAATTATGAGCTGAAGAACATCAACTTCAACCAGCTCCCATCGTTCTACTGGATGCCCAAATAGGACAAATTGAACTTCATCTGGGAGTTCTATGCAATTGTTCAAACCTTCCCTCTTGGAGGTATGAATGAGAACCATTTGAAGATGAGGTGTTTCCCTTACACAATGAAGAACAAACCCAAGAAATGGTTCATGTCTTTGTCTCCCACTCACCGCGGAACTAAGATCAGGTATATGAGAAGTTCATGATGAAGTGATACCCGAACCAGAAGACACAGGAGGTGAGATGTTGTTGGTGAATTTCTCTCAGATGGATAGAGAGTTGTTTCATGAGACATGAGAGAGATTAAAGGGCCTTCAGATGCAGTGCACACATCACAATCTCCCAGTGGAGTTGCTCAACCAGTTTTTTTATGAGAGTCTGCATCAGAACTACCAGTACATGGTAGATAACGTAGCAGGAGGGGATATCGGAAGCAAGACGGTGAAGGAGCTCACAGATATATTTGAGACAATGGCCGATAACTTGTAGCAGAGAAGTACGAGGGAACAAAAAAAAGTGAATGAGGATAGCTCTAATCAGGAGTTGGTGATGCAATTGGCGGAATTGACGAGACAAGTTCAGTCAATTTGTTCCACGGATGAACAGTCGTGAAGAAATCATGGGAACGAGATATACGGAGAGTTCGATCATGGAGCCAATGTTTGTGACAACGCAGTCGACCCTCAAGTGGAGTATGAAGAGCAAGTCAATGCATTGCAAGGCTTCCAGCCTCGACCAAAGTTTGATCAATATTCAAACTCCTACAATCCAGGCTACTGCTACCACCCGAACTTCTCATGGAGGTAGCCATATTAGCTGGCACAAAATGTGTTGCAAAAACAAGCATATTAGCAGTTCACTTCTCCACAGCAGCAACCACATCAGGCCCCACCAAAAACTTTAGTCGAGGATAAGCTGAATAGGTTTATAGAGGCAAGCAATCAGAGATTTGAGTTTATTGAAGATTCCTTAAAGAGGAGAGAGATCCAAGTTGGCCAGTTGGTGGAGACGTTGGGAGAACTTGTGCAACTAAATAGGAAGGACAAGCTTCCTAGCCAGCCCAAGTGATTCGTGAAGACGTTGGGAGATCCAAGTTGGCCAGTTGGCGGAGACGTTGGGAGATGCTGTGTCGAGCTCTAGAAAATAAACGAGCACTTCGTGGGAGGAAACCCACATATATTTATTTTATTTCATTGTTATTTCTCATTTTAGTTTTTCCTTTATATTTTATCTATTTATATAGATATATAAATTAATAATGAAATTAGTGTTTTGTAGGTGACCCAGCGCATGCTTAGACACCGTCGCTGGGTCAGGAGCAGAGGGAGTACAGGAGGCGAGGCCCAGCGAGCACAGGGTCCTCAGTGCTCGCTAGGGGAGAGTATCCAGCGCAGGTAGATCCTGGTATCTATCGATAGCCGGGGCTGCAGCGGTCGCTGGATTCGCGCCGCTGTAGCGCTTATATTGGCTCTATGCACGATTTTTGTTCACTCTTCCCCAATTTTCTTCCTTCTTCTTCCTCTTCCCTCTTCCCAAGTAAAAAACCTAGCTTCAAATTCCCCGAATTCCTCCCCCATACATCAAAATTTCTCCTACCCACCTCCTTTAACATCATCTCCACTATTTTCTTTGCACATTCATCCATTAATTTTTGTCAACTCCACAAACCCTCTCCAGAAGTTCATATTTTCCACAACCAAAATCACTTCATATTATGGGTTGAGGAAAACAAAAGAGGGTAGAACACGAGGCTCGGGCGGGCAATGAATAAGAGCAACTCCAAAACATCCAACAAAACTTACTTTGGATGCACTTTTCTCGTCTACTCGACAACGGAAGGTAGACTGTATTACCGCTTCTCTAAAGTAGATATTACTCTAGCTAGACATTTTGATTGAGATTTAATTAACACATTGCGTATCCGTACTGCCCTACGTGCTATTTGAATGCTCTAAATTTATTGAAATTAGCTTAAAGTGAATTATTAGGATTTTCTGATTTATGTTAGGAAATGATAACCACATTTAGCTATAGATTAGGGAACAATACTTTTTATTGCAGATTGTTAGGTAATCAAATTGCTATAACACGTGCTATAATGAATTTTGTCTTTGACTTCTCGTCACCGAGATGGCGGCCCCACGAATTCCTAAGGATTCCAATCTTGTGGCTGTTTGGTATGAACTCACGAGGTTCTATAATTGGAACCCCAGTGGCACCTCTAGTGGTTTCATTAGGGACAATGCTCTCTCCCTGCTCCATAAGTTTATTGCATACAATATATTTGGGAAAGAGCAGACCAACAAAGTGAGTGAAAATGAATGATTCCTTCTCTGGGTCGCCAAACATGGAAAAAAGGTATACATTGCATCCTTTATTTGGGGCCAAATCGACGGAATCAAAAAGAGGGAGAAGGCTTATCCCTCCTTGACCTGTATTGCTTTTCGCCTTGCTCTCACTTTGAACTGTAGGTACCAATCTTTATATAACGAGTATTCCTAGCACACTCATACACTATACCAACCTCAAGAGAGTGTGAAAGGCAAAGAGGTGCCGGCCCTTCTACCGAGGCAGTCCCGGCTGATGAGGAAGCAACTGTGGGAGACACTGCCACGGAGGAGCAGACATATGAGGGATGCTATGACGGTGGCTCTTATGGCGGCTACTAGGGCGGCTATGATGGCGGTTCACACGGTATCAGGGAGGCTTTGCTAGTGGCTCCCAGAGTGGACAATTCGAGTATGGAACCAGCTACTCTTACAGGGTTGCCTTTACTTCGTTCCAAACCGACTTGTTTGCGAGGATGGATTCACAACACACCATCCTCAACTCCGTGCAGAGCAAGGTTCAGTCCCTTGGTACCCACTTCCAGGCACATAAAACCCTTCTCCAGACCATCAACATCCAAATACGGTCTATCAACACCCGTGTCACCTCACTTGAGGATGCGTGGTCGAGATGGACTGGACTTAATCCTCCATGTCCACCCTCCGACCAATACTAGGATTCGAACGACCCAGTGTATTAGGTCGTCTCCTTTCCTTTTTATTTTCTTTATTTCGTATTGTTTTTATTTTAGTAGGTAATATGTTTGTTTTTCATCGTTTGTGTTTGTGTAGGATTTCAGTTTCAAGAGCCATCCAATTTTCAAGCCTGTGGCCAACCTTTTTATCATCTTTATGTGTTCACTGTAAACAGCTAGCTAAATTATTTAGGAACAGATCGTTGGTACAACGATCTGTCCGCAATCCTGCAGCTAGCTGTCCTTCCTACTTGTCATGGTTTTAGAATTCATATTTTTCTAGAATAGATTTTATCAGATCAACATTGAAAAAGGGAGTTTGTAGTATCACACTCACTTATAGGAACGATCTGTATTTTCTAGAATATGTAGAACAGTTACAAATGTAAAAGAACAGGTGGTTAGAAATAGCCACCTGTCCTATAGTACTAGTTGTTCTCTAGTATATGATCTATGAAGACTTAAACAATCTCGAGTAAACGATCATGGTACAAATAGATTGTTTATCCCAGTTCTCGCAGCTCGCTGTTTCAACAACAGATCGTTTTGTATTAACGATCTGTCCCAAATCTAGCTTGCCACTTATATCAAGATGGACTCAAGAGTGAAGTAGAAAAATCAAAGTATTAATTTGGTATCAAACAAATTAATACTTGGTGGACAGCTCAATGGACAGATCATAGGAAACTGTAATGCCCCGCTCATTTCGTTAGAATTTTCTCGTACTAAATATTTTTGGTTAATTAAATTCTACTTATGAGTAGAAAATCAATTAGCAAATTGATCATGTTAAATTCCTATATTGTTTAAATTGAACTTGTTTCAATTTAAATCTCGTTTTAAATGAGAGCTTAAATGAGACTAAATAATTGGGCTTATTATTACTTATTATTATTATTACCCTTATTATTATTATAAATAATTAAGATATACTATTTATTATTATTAACAATATATGACAACATTTTATATATTATATGCAAATAGGAATACAATGTACGATACATAGTGTAAAAATTTAGCTTTTCTTCCCTTGGGATACCACGCTGAAGTGATGTGGGAAAAGATGTGATCTACCAATTAAATCATATAATTTATAAAACAGATATTATGGTAATAAAATCAAATTATTGGAATAGTACATTCAGATCATAAGTACAGATTTGAGTGGGGAAAGTCTTTACACAATAGAATTAACTGTGCAATACATGTCAGCAAATTGAAAGAAATCCTAAATGTAAGAGAATGAAATATAAATAGTACAGATTAAGGAAATTAATTCAGAAGTTTAAATCTGGGAGGTAGCAGGCTCGATGTAGAGGATGGCTGAGTGGAAAGGAGAAATTGGCAGAGCTGTCCAACCTTCTATACCCTGCAAAACAAATCAAGAAATAACCGAGAGTCATAGCAATGAAGGGCAAACCCAAACTAGAATCCATTGGATTATGACTAACTCCTCCCACCATTATATAAAGAGTAAAATTTTGAGTCTTAATTACACTCTCATAATTTCACACGTACTTGCTGCAAGTTGGAGAAGAACAAGGAGTAATAGAGAAGGAAAGGGAGTTATTGCAGTAGAGGTAAGAATTCAACCTCTAGCCATTAATGTTTATACCTCTTTAAAGTTTAACTTAGGATATATATATATATATATATATATATATATATATAGACTCTTGACTCCCCTTCATACCTCTTAAAAATACATTAATCAAAGAAGGACATAACTTTGAACTTAGATGCTTAAATCCTTGAACTTAGGTGCTGCAACTACGAACTTTGAACAATAGAATAATAGAACGAACATGTATTAAACAGAATTCAAAACTCAGTAAGTAATAACAGATTGTTAGTGGACTAAAAACAAGCTCACAAATCAGATTGTAGTTCTAATTGTGGACTTAGAACCTTAACCATAACATACGTATATTCCTCTATTTAAAACTGAAAATATATCAGTTTGAGTTATGTTTCAAACTACCATCAAACTTCACAACATAATAAAATACATGAATATATTCCTCAAAACAAATATATAGGGAAGGAAAAAAAACTAAGCTACTATTCTGAATTAGCAGAAACGCAGCCTTGAGCCACCTCATATCCCTAAACCAGCTCCGAACTAGCTTTGAATGGCCCTAAACCAGCCTAGACAGCCTCGAACAGTCCTTGAACAGTCCTGAACTAGCCCTGAACATCCCCGAATTGCCCCGAAACCAATCTGCAAATTTAGAACTCTCACAAGACTCAATTAATTCATGAAATTAGAAAGAGGGACTGAAATTTCAGATCATACACATTAAATAACCAAAACAAAAATTTAAATATAATCGTGAGACTTGGACGGAAACCTAAAATCTTCCTTTGCTACCAATTAATCCACATATGTTAGGGAAATGAGAATTAGAGAATTAATAAGAAGAACAGTAGGAAGAGGAGGAGATTGCTACCTGGGGAGAAGTTGTGGTACGGCTGCTGTGGAACAGCTAGGTGGCAAGGCAGGTTCGGCGGTGATAGCCCGGGGAAAGGACCTCTGTCGAGTCCAACCAAGCGAGAAGTCGCCGGAGAAAGGTCTCGGGTGAGCAAAGCAGTGCCAGCGAGGGCTGTTTCACAACTGCTCGGTGACTGCCCGACTTCGGCTTCTTTGTAGCTACCTCCCGCGGTGAAGAAGAAGACGACGCGGAAAAGGTGGGCAGTGAAGAGCGGCGGCGACGTGGTTGTGGCGTGCCATGGAGGACGAAGGGCGCCGAGATGCAGAGTAACGAGGCAGGGGGGGTTACGCAATCGGGGAGAGGCCAAGAAAGAGAAAGAGAGACTACGGGGGAAGGAGAGCTGCACCGTCGGGAAGAAGCTGAATGTCGACAATAAGCAGCGGCGATGTGGGCGTCGAAGATGTGAGGGTACCGAGGGAGAGGAAACGGTGAAGAATGACGCTGAGGTGAGGATGTAGGGTTAGGTCTAGGAATATGTAAAATTAGAAGTGTCTAGAAACTGGACCGATTTACGGGCCGGGTCAGACTTAGTAGATGGGTCAAGTATATAAATAATTACTAGGCCAAGACTTAATTCTAACGGGCCGAAATAAAATTTGAATGTGTAACTTAAATAAGTTAAGAATGTGCTAACTTAATTTAGTATGTGGGCTAACTAAATTAAGTGTCTTATGTGCTAAGTGAATTAATGAGAATGATCAAACTAGCACATATGTTTGGGCCGAAAATATAGGTAAGAATCGAGTTAATTTAATTATTTAAGTGGGCTATTTATAATTCTATTAGATCAAAATTTATTTATTGGACTAAGTCCAAGAAAGAGAGTATTAATTAATTTAGAGAATTAATTTATAATTATTTAGCTAGAATTTAATCTTAATAATTGATTTAAATCATAAATCATACTTAAGACATATCTATTAGGTTATTTCAACCTATAAGAAATTTATAAATATTTTGATTTAAGACTCAAAATATCCCATTAGAAATCTCCTTATTTATTATTACCCAATAACTAATTACTTGGGCGTAACGAATGAAATTAGAATTTACGAATCGTAGTTGATTTGAGAAATCAACAACGACACCACTAGACAATAATTCTGATACTCGAATAATAGTCGAGAATAATTCTCAAAGTAATAAAGGATGATATCTCCTTACACTTAGAGAATATTACATGCACTCGGAAATTGTATCTCACTCGAGATTTGTTTAAAGGTTTCGACAAGAGGTCGGATCCACACTCCGAGAACGAAGTCATCACCAGTCGAGACTATTCAAGTAGGCTTTCTTACTCTATAAAATATGTGTGCATGACTTTAAAATAAAATTAGATATTTTCAAAGCACTGTCTTGCCATAAATGTTTCGATTTATGTATGATGCCTATCTGTTTATTTATAATTGAATTCGGGTCCCAGTAAATTAGATATCTTAGCCGGTTGGTCGGTCCAGTGTCCGTGTGAGGTGGCCACCTCCCCGGCATATAGAATTTCAGATATGGTTCATTACAAAAGAACTTAGACTGCAGTCGAACATAGAATTATCACGAGAAATGATTTTGGTGAACATAGGTGCTTTAGAGACAAAATTCCTATATTTCATTTATGATGGCTTAACAGTTATGTTGGGAACCCCATGAATTTATATTTGTTTTGATGATGTTCCTCGAAACTACACTTTGATGTTTTGGAAACCAAGTAGTCATTGTCATCTATTAAGGAATATCTTAAGTGTAATAGAAGCAGATCGTTTTTAGTACATAAATAACGATCTGTATTATTCTAAGTAAAAGGTATCCTGGACACAATGATTACTAAGATAACAAGTTTTGTCCTTTGTAAGCCAGCTAGCTCCTAATGCAGTAAGCAGATCGTTTTCTATATAATAATAACGATCTGCTTCCTACATAAACAGCTCACTGATATTTATACTTGTTTTGGTTTCGATTATTAGTTCATCTATCAACAGATCACAAATGTAAAAGAGGTTTGAAGTTTCAAATACTCTTCTAACGATCTGGTCCTATAGACTAGGATTAGTTTAGAAAGTAGAATATAGTTGTAGAATATTACAAGTAGTTTAGCAGCTAGTTCCCCATAATCAGCCCGCTGCTTACTTTTACCAACAGATCGTTTTCAAGACATTACAAGAGGATGAAGCAGCTCGTTCAAAAGGAATACATCAACCAACTGATATCTCAAGCAACAGATCGTTTTGTTCCGAAAAAAAAAACGATCTTATCATCTCTACCATACATATAGCAGATCGTTTTATACCAAAAACGATCTGGTCGTTACATTCAATGGAGAACCAAAGAGATGAAGTTACAACACGATGGACAGCGAGCTGTTATGACATCAAGTTCAAGCTGCTCCTCACAGTAACTATGGTGGACTGCCGACATACCTAAATTTATCATAAGTCAACCACTCTGTGTATTGTCACATCAACAGCATGCTTTAAGGAATGATGTACAAGAATTTCAAATATCTTTGTACGGTGAATCATTCCCAGTATGGCAATACACTGGGAAATCGTGTGAAAGGTGGAACAACTCTCATTTGGCCACGCGTGCATCAACAACCTGTTGTGCCATTGGATGTTACGGGAAGGGCAGAGGTGGAGATGAACGGCAGTGGTGTTTCTGGTATAGCTAATGGCAGAGATGAGTTGACCAAATTGAAAGAGAGTGTTTGAGTGGAAGGAGTTGGTGGGAAAGGAGTTAGTGGAAAAGATGTGATCTGAGGCGTACATGTAGCATTGGATTCACATCTTTA
>JAPKLX010001676.1:0-18788 GCA_026898415.1 Leonotis leonurus | reverse complement strand
GTTTTCCCCCCCCCCCCCCCCCCCCATACACCAATCTAGCTCTTTCGGGACCAACATATTATATTAATGAGTAGGTCTATTTATAGTAATTATAATCCTAATTAATTAGTGGGCATATTTAAGAACCATTCCATGATATCAAATTTTCTTATATATTACTCCTTATTTAAGTATAATTTTCATAAATATATATTACACGTTTTAAGTCTATATTTCAATAACTGGTTTAAAAATGATTTATATAAATTATATATAACATTTTCAAATCTAATAAAAAATTATAAATTGTATGAAAATGTCTAGTCCGTATATCATTATTAGAGAATGAAATTGATCCTCATTATAACCCACATATTAAGTTATCTATTAATGGGAAGATATTTTAAATGTATTTGATTATACTTTACATGTATTTTTGTTTTACATTTAATCCAAAAAATTAACATTCATAATTATTTGTCATACTAATTAAAGACATGCAAACTTATATTTTTTATTTTAACAAGTAGGGTTGTAAACAAATCAAATAATTTTGGTTCGATTCAGTATCCAATTCAAAATTTGGTAATTCAAATTCAACTACAAAATTTTTTTTGATTAATATTATGATATTCGATTCCATATTTATAAATATTCGACTACAATTATAAATAACACACACACATATATATATATATATTAATACTTATACAAATATATAAACATATGTTTACATATAACTATTTAAATGTAAAACTTATTTTATATAATAATAAAATAAATTTTAACTTAATCTTTAATTTCTGTTATAGTGAGATTTCAAATCAAATCGAATATTCACGAATCAGATCGAAATTTGAATTTAATAATTTTAAATAGTATTATTTATATTAAACAAATCAAATATTTGAATATTCATAACAAATCGAATATGAATGGTTATTTAATATTAAAAAATGAATATAATAAAAATTTAAAAATACGAATAATTTCACGAATATAATAGAATATTGTTATATTCAGTTCGATTAGATTTTTTTACAACCCTCGAGCAATTATTGAAGTCAATTCATGTCATTTTTATCATTATTCCATAGTTAAGCCATGAATATAAATAATTGTTTACACTCGATAACACGCAAAATTGTGTGAATTTTTAGATTAATGTTATATCACATCAACAACTCATTAACGTAAATGTATGCATTGTAGTTACAAATATATAATTTAAATACATTTTTCACTTCCAATAAAATTCATATACACAGATATATAATTTTTGAAGGAAGCACGAGAATATATATTTAGCTTTTAATAAAATTATAAATGTATATATGCATATAAATAAATGAGTTCATATATTTGAGTTTATTTTCATACGGGCATGGCGTAACCATGGATGATTAATTGATTGATAAGGACGGGTAACAAGACATTACAGTTCTAATTTTAAACCGTTGGTTCTTTTAAACTCATCTTACAAAAAGTAGATTTTTACAATATAATTTACAAATTATAATGTAAATTTTGGAATTATAAATAATTTGTGTGATACGTGAAGTGGCAAGTTGTGTATCGAAACAGAAGACACGTTCCAACTATTGTCTCATATGCAAAGGATGACAAGGCTGTTGAGAAAAATATGGAAAAGATAAAAGATAAACTTGGTCAACTTTGAAGCCAGATTTTGTGGCGACTTAAACAAACTTTTCTCATATCATTGCAACATACTTGAAGAGAAGATTGAACATCTATATAAAGACAATGATGAAGCTTGAAGATCTCACGCACACAAGAGATAAATTTCATATTTGTCAGATAGAGAGAACAACATTGTCATTGATCCACATATCATTATTCTAGTCTAGTTATGGGTTTGTAATTAATCTCGTGTAAAAAGAGTAACACCTCAGTTTCCTAATCGATTACTCTTTGGGTATCTTTGGGTAATTCTATTTTTCGTTTAAAGCAATATAGGATAAAAGAGAGACGAGTGAGTAGAAGTAGGAACTTCTTGTATCACTGATCTTTTATCTATATTGAATTAAGGTTGTTTTAACCCTCCAGAAGTAGGCGCGTTTTGTCGTTCTGGGTGTTCAATCGCATTGTGCTTATTACATTCAAGTCAACAAGCTATCTCTGTCGCAATTCTTGTTCTAACTCACTTTGAACGTAGACAACCACAAACTAAGTTATTTCAATTGGTATCAGAGCAGGTCCCCTGAGTTACTGGTATTGTGATCTCGGGATTCACTTAGTTTGAGAGAGACTCATCATGACTACTATCAAGGAAGGTTTTTCAGTTACTCGTCTGCCTTTATTTGATGGAACAAACTATGGGTATCATAAGATCCATTGACGAATCTTCTTGGAGCTCTATTGTGGAAGGATGGATTTCTCCTACTAATGAAAAGGGAAATCCAAAATCAAGAGATCAATGGACTACAAATGAAAATTTTGCCTCGGGAATGAATCAGAAAGCACTAAAGGCAATACAAGGTGCAGTTAGTGTCGAAGTGTTCGCACTCATCTCAACGTGCGAAACCTGCAAGGAAGCTTGGGAAATTCATCAAAACACATGTGAAGGAAATACCATAGTCAAAAACCAAAGAATTCAGCAAATTACCACCTAATTCGAGATGCTGAAAGTGGAGAAAACTGAAACAATCTTAGAGTTTCACACAAGACTACTTAGTTTATCCAATGAATGCTTTCGCTTTCACCTTGGTGAGAAAATTCTTGAAAACAAACTAGTAAGGAAGATTTTGAGATCTCTTCCTGAAAGATTCGATTACAAAGTCTTAGCCATCAAAGAAGCACGTGATCTTGATTCCACCACGAATGAACTCATTGGAACTCTTAGAACCTTTGAGATGGGGAGACGAGAAAACAACAGTGACAAAAAGAAGAACATAGCACTCAAAACTACACAGTCCGAAGAAAACGTCACTGATCGAGAACTTCTGGAAGCAATGACACTTTTGACAAAGAAGTTCAACAAAAGATTTGGAAAGAAGCAATTTGGTGATGATGAAAGCAAAGAAGTCGCAATGATTCTTCATCAATACCTTATTCCAAAGATCGCTCAAAAGATGAGAACAAAGATGATGACAATGGACCGAAATGCTATGAATGTAGTGGTATTGGACATATGAAGAATGTGTGTGCTAATCTGTTCAAATACCAAAGACAAAGAAAAAAAGGCGTATCTCACCTCTCTCAGTGATGATTAACCAATCAAGAGTCATACCACCCATGTTGCAAATACTGATCATGAACAAGACTGTTGTTGTGAGTTCTCTTTTTCTTATGACAATTCTAACGAAGATCTCATCAACGAATATTGGAAGACTATGGAGAAGTGCGAAAAGGTAGCCACGGTGAACAAATTTCTAAAAACAGAACTTGATGAGGTTGTGAAAGAGAGACATACACTCAAGGACAAGATAGTCCAACTCCAAACTACTTTATGTAACAAAGAAAAAATTATCATCGAAAGAGATAAGAAATTGGCTCATCTAAAAAAGATAACCAAAATGATGAATGGAGGATCCAACCAACTTGACGAGATAGTCAATCAAGGAAAAGTGGCCTACGACAAAACAGGGTTAGGCTATCTAAAGAACATCAACCCAACTAGCAAAATAATATGGAGACCCAAGAGTGACACTAGTAACATTCAGTCTCAAGTACTGCCTCAACCCAGTCACAACAAAGGCCACTTCTACACATGTTCCAAAAGTAACAACAAATTTATTACTATTTGCTATTATTGTGATAAACCTGTACATATTCAAGCGCGATACAGATCATTTCTTGCTTTACTAGTTCAAACCTAAAAGGGACTACAAAAGCTTTGTAGTTCACACCTGCAATCGAACAAAAGTAGGAATAGGAGGATGGTATTTAGACAGTGGATGTTCTAAACACATGACTGACAACAAGGGACTACTAAGAGACATATCATCATGCAAGGATGAAACTGTAGTCTTCGGAGATGGAGCAAAATTCCAAGTACTAGGAGCCGGAACGTTAAACATTCCAAGAATGTCGAAACTTGACAGCGTACTTTATGTGAAAGGTTTAAAAGTCAATCTCATAAGTATCAGTCAACTTTGTGACCAAGGACTTGACATCAAATTTGGAAAAGAAGAATGCAAAATCATGGATCAAGAAAGTGTATTTTGTTATATAGTCACACCAGAGAGCACTTGGAAAAGCAAATTTGGAAAAGCATTCTCCGGACAACTGCTATATAATCACACCAGAGAGCACTTGTATTATCTCTTGTTCAAATCAGTCTGAGACATGGCATGAAAAACTTGGGCATACTAGCTACAAAAACATCCAAAAGCTTGTCTCTGCTGGCTCTATAGTTGGACTACCAACTATATCCTATGAACGAAAGGAGATATGCGAAACATGTCAACAAGGCAAGAAAATTCACACCTCTCACAAAAGAGTTCAAAGAATCAAAACCAACAAAGTCCTAGATCTAATACACATGGATCTAATGGGACCAATGCAAGTCGAGAGCATTGGTGGGAAGAAGTACATACTCGTTTGTGTTGATGACTTCTCATTATACACTTGGGTGGAGTTCCTTCGAGATAAATCTGATGCATTAAATTCCTTCAGCATATTGTGAAAAAGACTTGAAGTTGAAAAGGAGCACCCACTAAAAGCCATTCGAAGCGATCATGGTAAAGAATTTGAGAACAAAGACTTTGAGGATATTTGCAACACAAAAGGCATCATGCATCAATTCTCGGCTCCAAAAACACCTCAACAAAATGGAGTTGTTGAAAGAAAGAATAGAATTATCCAAGAGATGGCAAGAACCATGATGAAGGAAAAAGGAATTGCCAACACGTTTTGGGCCGACGCCTTTAATATTGCTTGCTACATATGCAATCGAGTATACTTGCGTCCTAAGACTCAAACGACACCTTATGAGATATGGAGAGGAAGGAAACCAAACATCCGACATCTCCACATTTTTGGTTCAACTTGTTATATCTTAAACGATCATGAGCAAAGAAGAAAACTTGATGAAAAGGGCGTCGAAGCTATATTCCTAGGATACTCAAGGAATTGTCGTGCATTCAGAGTATACAACAAGGTCACTGATACTATTATGGAGTCCATCACCGGAAAATCAAACAATTCAGGAAGAAGATGAGCAACCTGTTCCAAGTTCTGTTCCAGCTCCTTCAAAACCAAATGAGCAAACTCAAGCAAAAACTGAAAAAGAACAAGAGATGGAACCTGAGGAGAAACAACAACCTGAAAGTCGTGTACTTAAGAATCACTCCACATACGACATAATTGGAAATCCACAAGATGGAATCCAAACTCGAAAGAAGGACAAATAGACTTCAAGAAGTTAGTATCCTACATTGCCACATCTTGCTTCGTATCAAAAATTGAACCAAAGAATGCCATCAAAGCACTTAAAGATGAAGACTGGATAGTGGCCATGCAACAAGAGTTTCTGAAATTTGAAAGATGCAAAGTTTGGTATCTAATGGATTTACCCAAAGGAGCAAACATCATAGGACCAAAGTGGGTGTTCCGAAACAAAACTAATGAAGAAGGAATAATAAAAAAAACTCGATTGGTGGCTCAGGGATACTCTCAAGAGGAAGGAATTGATTATGGAGAAACCTTTGCTCCTGTAACAAGACTTGAGTCGGTTCGATTCTTGATTGGAATGGCATGTAGCATTGGCTTTGACCTTTACCAAATGGACATGAAAAGTGTTTTCCTAAATGGAAATCTCATAGAGGAAGTCTATGTCAAACAACCAAAAGGTTTCGAAAATCCATCCAAACCAAATCAAGTATACCGACTAAACAAAGCTCTTTACGGTCTCAAACAAGCTCCTCGAGCGTGGTACAATACTCTCTCATAATTTTTGATATCTAAATGATACAAACGAGGTAAAGACAAGACCTTATTTGTCAAGCAAGGAGCTCAAGACATACTTCTTGTTCTGATATATGTCGATGACATAATATTTGGATCACGATCCAAGAAACCTGTCTCTGAATTTGTTTCAAATATGTCTCAAAGATTCTCCATGAGCATGTTTGGAAGTCTTCACTTATTTCTTGGCCTACATGTTATACAAAAGGAAGAAGGAATTTTCGTATGCCAAAGCAAATACGCGGAAAATCTAGTGAAGATGTTTGCTTGGAGAATTCAAAGTTCAAGAGAACTCCCATAAGCCCGTCCAAAAAACTCACGATTGATGAAGATGGGAAGTCAGTTGATCAATCACTCTATCGAAGCATGATCAGTAGTCTTCTATATCTGACGGTAAGTAGACCAGGCATTGCATACAGTGTTGCCGTTTGTTCTAGGTTTCAATCAAATCCAAAGGAGAGTCACCTCAAGGGAGTTAAGAACATCATAAAGTACGTCAAAGGCACAAGCAAAATTGGATTATGGTTTGCCAAAGAAAGTTCTATGTTGTTGAAAGGATATAGTGACGCTAATTGGGCCGGAAATCCAAATGATAGAAAAAGCACCACCTGAGAATGGTTTTATCTTGGAGAAAATCTTATCACATGGCATAGCAAGAAGCAAAATAGCATCTCCTTATCTTCAACCGAAGCGGAGTATATAGCTGCGGGAAGTGCTTGCACACAATTACTATGGATGGTGAAGATGTTGAATGATTATGGATTCAAACACAAAGGGTTCCAACTATTGTGCGACAATAAAGGAGCCATTGACCTCTCCAAGAACCCACTCAATCACTCACGAGCCAAGCACATAGACATTCGACATCACTTCATTAGAGATATAGTGGAAAATCAAATTCTTGATATTCAACATATCTCAACTGACATGTAGTTAGCCGACATATTCACAAAACCATTGGATGGAGAAAGGTTGAATACTTAAGAGTTACTCTGGGTCTTTGCACAGTTCAATAGATGGAACAAAGAGGACGACTTCACCAGAGATAGAAATGGGAACAAAGGGTGAAGACGGCCTAACACAGTTAGTTGAACAAAAGGGAGAAAAAGATGGCATCTAAGACTAATGCGCGTATCACATTGCATCATAAGAAAGAGAAAAATGAGGTTTCTACAACTTCACACGCTTTATCTCCCTGTCTTGAAAAGCGGGAAAGGAGTATAAACCAACTACAAACAAAAGAGGAACTCTTCATATTCATCACCATTCATCTCCAAAAATTCAGAATTTCTCCAATACTTCCTTCTCCAGGAAACCGTTCAATTCAAAGATGGACAAAATCTCATTGAAGCTCGTCAATTACTTCTCCCACTCCGACGACGACTCTTTTGAAGCAGCGGTGAACAAGTTCTCCGCGAAATATCCGGTGAGGGATGCTCAGATTTCAAAGCTCCCATCTGATCCATCAATGGCGGAAGAAAACCCTAGATCATCAGAATGACAAGAAGATGAACTTCACTCTCCGATCAAAGTCTTCAAAGAACAGGAGAAAGAAATCTCCCAAGAAATCCAGAGCAAGAACCTAAATATAGAACAGGATGTCAACAAAGGCGCCGCTGCTGACGACTCATCCCCGGTCGAATTTTTGAAGAAGTAAGGCATAAAAGGTCCAAGAAGGCATCTGTCAAGAACCCATAATCCAAGAGACACACTAGACAGTCCTCAAAGGTGGAAACCTCCTCCAGAACCCAGGACACCTCGAAGAACACCAAGACTACATCTAAGAAGAAGACAGTCTCCAAGAAACATCCTCGAGATGAATCCCCTCAATAGAAACCTCTAAAAGTGAAGCGGGCAACTACAGGGAAGGAAATATTCAAGATCTCAAATCTCAAGTTACTCAATTCATGCCTCAATGTAGAAATTCTTTCTTTGAGCGTTTCTGGTCAATAAATCTTACCAAGAAAAAAGTCATTGATCGACCTGTCAAGGTCACTGATTTAGAACTCATGGGGTTGCTCAAAGTAATTGAATCTGTTCATCTTGAGAAAATCATTCTACCTGCTAGAAAGTGTGTGATGAAATTGGTTCTAGAATTCTACACAAACCTTAGTAAAACAATTTTGATTCTAGGTCCTCTGATTAACGTCAAGGGTACATTAGGGGCAAAACTTTTAACATATCTCTTGCCAAGTTAAACGAATTTTTAGGCATACCTGGTGGGGTAGTGGAATCTAGCGACATTGATATCAATACTATGGGGGAAATTATCACTGGTAGGAAATTTTCCAAATGGCATACTAGAGGCCATTTTCTGAGCTCTGAACTTTCAATGACATATGCAATCTTCCTCAAGATAACCATAAGAAACTGGATTCCATGCGACCACCACCATTAGTCCATCCTTAGGAACCTTTCTGTACAAGGTTGGTACAGGAAAGACTATCAATTTTGACCAAATGATTTTCTCCCCTTTACAAGATCATGCTGAAAAGATGTCTTCCAAGAGGCCATTATGTTATCCCGGTTTGCTCTTTGAGTTTATCACAGGCTCCGTGGACATTCTTCAACTGAATGACGTCTTCATTGAAGATCCCAAGCCAATAATATTCATGCCCAAACTGTTCGATGAGAGCTTCCACATAAATGATCTTCCAGTGAACACTGAAGGTAAACCAAAGAACCTTCCCAAAAGTCTACTTGAAGACTCTGACTCCACTGCTGTCAAGATGGCACACATGTCTTCCAAGGTGCTGGCCGAGCTTGAGAATGAATATCTCCATTTGTCCAAGACAATCAAAGACAATGTCGCTAGGATCAAGGAGATAGGGATGTTGCTCATCGAAATTAAGGGTGAAGGTTCTACGGGTGATGAAGAAGACTAGCTTGGGATTTATGTTTTGCAAACAAGGGGGAGAAAAAATGTTGTCATGGTGCTGTTGTCATGTTGTTGTTGCTGTTTTTGTGAAAACTTATTGTTTCTTTTAAGAACTTATTGTTTTTTATGTAATGATGTTGTAGTCATCAAATGTTATTTTTTTCGTGTTGTGAACGAAGCATGAATATGCTTTGATGGTCATTGTTTTTGCTGCAAATCATTACTCTGATTCTACATCTTTCCGCTTTCATTGTTTTTGCTGCAAATCATTACTCTGATTCTACATCTTTCCGCTGCAACTCTCATTCACTTATTCACACTGCACTCACTTCAAATTATGAAAGAGAGGGGGAGCTTCAAGAAATAGTATTTTCAATACACAAATGCCAAGGGGGAGATTGTGAGATACGTGAAGTGGCAAGTTGTGTATCGAAATAGAAGACACGTTCCAACTATTGTCTCATATGCAAAGGATGACAAGGCTGTTGAGAAAAATATGGAAAAGATAAAAGATAAACTTGGTCAACTTTGAAGCCAGATTTTGTGGAACGACTTAAACAAACTTTTCTCATTTCATTGCAACAAACTTGAAGAGAAGATTGGGCATCTATATAAAGGCAATGATGGAGCTTGAAGATCTCACGCACGCAAGAGAGAAATTTCATATTTGTGAGATAGAGAGAACAACATTGTCATTGATCTACATATCATTATTCTAGTTTAGTGTTGGGTTTGTGATTAATCTCGTGTAAAAAGAGTAACACCTCGGTCTACTTTGATCAATTACTCTTTGGGTATCTTTGGGTAATTCTAGTTTTCGTTTAAAGCAATATAGGATAGAAGAGAGACAAATGAGTAGAAGTAGGAACTTCTTGTATTCTGATCTTTTATCTATATTGAATTATGGTTTTTTTAATCTCCATAAGTAGGCGAGTTTTTCCGAACTAGGTGTTCAATCGCATTGTGCTTATTTCATTCAAGTCAACAAGTTATCTTTGTCGCAGTTCTTGTTCTAACTTACTTTGAGCGTAGACGACCACAAACAGTTATTTCATATTTAATAAAAATAGTGATAGAAAAAATATATTAATGGAAAACTGGTTCACGATTCTGGATATTAGAAACCAATATCGAACCGCTTCCTACTAATTTGTGATTCAGAATTTTAATAATATTTGACGATTCGTTTCCCAGAACCGTTGATTACGATTCTTTTGAAAAACTCAAATAATAATGAGTACTATAATCAATTTTACTTTACTTTAAAACGAATATAAGTATATATAAATTAAATTCAAATGTATTCGAAAAAAATATTAACTTGTTAGTACGAGTCTACTAATAGACAAGTTTACAAGAATTTAATATTTATGATATAAATATATCAAATTGTAAATTTATTTTTTTCATTAATTTTGGAACAATTGCAAGTTTATCATAAGCAAGTCTACATAATTAATGGCTTTACTATACATGTTTAATATACGAATAAGTAGTTTATATATCTATGACAACAAGTAGTAATAAACGAAATGATGTCAATTATTTTTATAAATTTTATAAAATATTAATCTCGTCGAATTTCAACGAATAACAATTTAGTTTTAATATATTAATAGATTACTTTTAATTAATAGATTAATAGATTACTTAGATTGTTGGAATACATCGCAATCTTGTCAATATATTATTAATAAAATCACAATAAACTATAATTTGTTGCCAATCTTAGAATGATACGATTGGGAAAAAAAGAAATGTAGATTACACGATAATATAACAAATTTTCTATTTTATACTCAAAATATATCTTAAATGCATAATTAAAACATTTATAGTTAAGCCATGAATGTAGATATTGTTTACACTCGATAACACGCAAAATCGTTAGAACTTTTAGATTAATGTTATATGACATTAACAACTCATTGACGTAAATGTATGCATTGTAGTTATAAATAAATAATTTAAATACATTTTCACTCTCAATAAAATTCTTATATAGATATATAATTTTTGAAACAAACACAAGAATATATATAATTTTTGAAACAAACACGAGAATGTAGATAATTGTTTACACTCGATAACACGCAAAATCGTTAGAACTTCTAGATTAATGTTATATGACATTAACAACTCATTGACGTAAATATATGCATTGTAGTTATAAATAAATAATTTAAATACATTTTTCACTCCCAATAAAATTCTTATGTAGATATATAATTTTTGAAACAAACACGAGAATATATATTTTACTTTTAATCAAATTATGAATTTATATATGCATATATATAAATGAGTTCATATTATTTGAGTTTATTTTCATACGGGCATGTCATGACTATTGATGATTAATTGAGAGATAAGGACGAGTAACATGACATCACAGTTCCGATTTTCAACCTTTGGTTCTTTTAAACTCGTCTAAAAAAAGTATTTTTTTATAATAAATTACAAATTATAATGTAGAATTTTCAATTATAAATAATTAATAAAAATAGTGATAGAAAAAATATATTAATGAAAAACTGGTTCACTTTTCTGAACATTTGAAACCGAACCGCTTCCAACACATTTGTGATTCAGAATTTTAATAGTCTCTGACGATTCGGTTCCCAGAACTGCCGGTTACAATTCTTTTGAATACCTCTAATATTAATGAGTATTATAATCATTTTTACTTTACTATATAACGAATATGAGTATATAAATTAAATTCAAATATATTCGGATAAAAAATATTAAGTTGTTAGTACGAGTCTACTAATAGACAAGTTTATGAGGATTTAATATTTATGATATAAATATAACAAGTTGTAAATTTATTTTTTCATTAATTTTGGAAGTTTAATTATCTTAGCAACTCTACATTAATGACTTTTTCTATACATGTTTAGTTTATAAATAAGTAGTTCGTATATCTATCATAACAAAATGAATGAAATTATGTCAAATACTTTTATAAATTTTATAAAATATTAATCCCGTTGAATGTCGATGGGCAACAATCTAGTAAATTATTATATAACAACAAAAGTAATATTCTTTTATGCAATTTGGGATGCCGCTTCCTACACCTACTCTACGCAAAACCTAACTTATATATATGTGTGGAGCGATTTAATTGTATGAACATGAGAAGAGAATGTAGAGAGTTTTGATTACTTGAATCTTGATTTGAATATTTACAAATGAATGACCAAACACATTTTTCTACAAGAGAGGGACTTCTAGATAATTCCTTTTACCATATTCAAGAGGCATCAAATACAGTTTAGAAGGTTCCAATATAGCACGACCAAATCCAATTTGGAACGGGTCGCATTAGCGGGACGTCACAAACGTCAAACAAGTGTTTGTTAGAATCATTTGATTATATAAATGACATTTCCTCTCAAGTTCTAATCAAATGCAATATGGTATTGGTTTCTATTTAGCTTTATCATGGTCTAGTTTTTGTTTAGCTTCCTCATGGTCTTTCTCTTTTGGCCAATGGAAAATTTATAATCAGACATGACATCGTCACTAGTGAAATAAGCATTCCCAAGTTACATTCTTCCTGCCAATCAAAATTTATTACTCTCTCCGTCCCAACTGATATGTCCCAATTTTCATTTTGGGACGTCCCAGCTGAGATGTCCCATTTCCACTTTTGGGTGAAAAATAAGGAAAAAATAAGGTAGTTGGAGAGAGAGGAAAGTGGGTAGATAAGAATTAAAGTGTTAAATTAAAGTTGTCTTGGTTTGTGGTTCGAAAAGTTATGGGACATTTAAGGTGGAACGGAGAGAGTACTATGTTAAAGTAGAATCATTGCAATCCATTTTCCCGTTCAAATTATGCATAATCCCGCTTAAATTGCATGGCCATGCAGAATAAATTCAATATTGATATTTCTTGCTTGCATATTACTAGGAAATAATTGATTTATTCAAAACAAAATGTGAAATGTAATTACTTCTTTCTTAATTATGAGCCTTTTACCTTCTCAAAAAGTAACATTTTACCTTCCCAAAAAATAACACTATTTTCAATGCTATAATTATTTTCTGAATAGCTATCATCTCATGCATGTATGCGTCATAAAATTGATTGGAAACATTTATGGCTCCGAGTGAAGTTGTCAATCTTCTACATATACATTTAAATATTCAATTACCACATATGGATATAGAAATAAAAATAGTGTACTATTAGAAAATATCATCCAATATTTTAATGAAATACTAACTAATATTTTAATGAAGTATTCACTAATAAAATGAAAAAAATAATAAAGATAATATATTTTTAACAAATGTAAAGATATGTTTAAAATTATTTTATTGTCTCATTATCTGAATTATTTTTTAATATTATAACATTGTAAAATATTCAAATTGTATATATCAACTTTTTATTCGTACAAAACTGATTTTGTATATTTATAATTATTAAATAAGAATTGCATCATAGCAAAATGATCAGTTTTTCTAATTATATTAGTTATTTATAATATTCATTTTATAAATTTTAAAATTTGAAGGGATACATATAAAGCATTAAAACAAATTTTAATTTTGTAATATTATTTGATAAAAAAAATAATGATGTATGTCTTTAAATTAAAAATATATATATATTTTATAATTATTAATATATAATTTACACTAATATAAGCTGGTTGGAATTTCTTTATCTTTTTTCTTTTATTTATGTGTAATAATATATATTGAATATGTTTTCTAATGTAATTTAAATAAATTGGTCTTTGTATTAATTCAAAGTATAATTTAGGAGATATTACAATAAATGTAGATTGATAATTTTTTTTTATTGATTAGTCCATATTGTTTTAGCACTGCGAGTGATTGGAAAAGGAAAATTTTTATATTTGTAGAATATTTTATTTTTATATATAGAGGATGACTATAATATAATTAATATAATATGTTAATTTGTAGTATTATATATAAATTATGAATTTATTAAATACAAATATATTATTAATATATTAAATATATGAAATAATTAATTTAACAAAATAAATGTGTCAAGTTTAACTTTAGTAACAAATATGAAGCTAATTATAATTAATTCCTTATTATATATATATATATATTATTTAATGTGATGTAAATAATTTCATTAATTTTCAAGCATTTAAAGTAATATATTACTATCGCAATACGCAGCGCAACGCGTACGCATAAATTTAGTCTATAACTAATAGGAATCTATAAGAACATATGTTACTTTGAAATTGTTATAATGAAAACCTAAATAATATGTTCATGTTATAAATAATTATATATGTGCGGACATTACTTATTGTATAGATTAGAATTTCTATTGTTGTTTTATTGTATTGTATATATATATGGGAACCCTACCTTGTAAACAAAGAGAGAACGTGAATAAAATACAATTTCTTTGTGTCGGGATTCTTCTACAGTTTCTCTTCTTCTTTTCTCTTATTATTGTTTATATATAATTGTAGAATCAAACAACTCATATTACAACGTGTTATCAGCACGAGACTCACGATTTGTTTGATAAGGGATTTATGTTCGTTTTTTTTATGTGGATTAGTGATGAGATTTTCTCTCTCTTTAAAAATTCTCTCGAATTTTTGGAGATTGCAGTCGAACACTTTGTCAAATTCATCACTTATCTTAAGCTTAATCCACTACTAATCTCAATTTCTCCTTAATATCATCATTGATTCATCTCTCTCAAGTCACTACGCATCCAATAACATCAAAAATCGTCGATTTACTCTTGTATTGGTGGAACCCTAATTCTCGCCACCACCTTTTGGGTGCGCCGCCGGCGAGTCAGGCGCTGGTTTGGGCTTGTCTAGCGGCTTTCAACAATAGATCGAATAGCTCTCTTACGATATCATCGCTCTTCAGTTTGTTTCCATAGGGTGACCCTCTTTTGCGCGATACAAGCTACGAACACTGACTCCCAAATCTCTGCGTTTCATTTTTGGAAAACAGAGGTTGTGTAGGGAGATTGGAACAATCCTCAGCGACGCTTCAAAATACTCAATCGATCCTATTTCATCTGGGCTTGTTCCTCCCCATATACGGAATGTCGACCACCACTGGTTACTTTATCTATAAGCTTGGGGTATTGACAAGCGTGCCATTGAGAGTTTCGAGGAAGAGGCTGCTGAGATGAACAAGAGGTTCTTCAAGTATGCGTGGGTGCTGGACAAGCTCAAGGTTGAGGAACGTGGTATCACCATTGATATTGTATTGTGGAAGTTTGAGATCACTAAGCACTACTGCACAGTTATTGATGCTCCTGGACATCGTGACTTTATCAAGAACATGATTACGGGTACCTCACAAGCTGACTGTGTTGTGCTCATCATTGATTCCACCACTGGTGGTTTTGAGGCCGGTATCTCCAAAGACGGCCAGACCCGTGAGCATGCTTTGCTTGCTTTCACTCTTGGAGTGAAGCAAATGATTTGCTGCTGCAACAAGATGGATGCCACCACACCAAAATACTCCAAGGCTAGAGAGACAACATGATTGAGAGATCCACCAACCTTGATTGATTTTACAGACTTTGAAGAACTGCAAATTGATCTTCACTATTCATCTCTGGATTTTTGTATTATCTGCTCCAAGTGTGAAGCCTGGCTGTTCTATTGATTACTCTGCTCGAAGCGATTGGATCACAGTGTGCTCCTCGTTGGTTACGGCGAAGCTGGTTATGCTTCGATTCGGTTGAAGGAGTGTGCAGCGAGCATGAATGCGGTGGCTTTTGAAGAAATTTGTGGAGGAGAACCAGAAAGCTGCCATGAAATGCTCGAATCTAACCAATCAAGATAATGAAATAAATTTGGTTTAAATTTATATTGATAATGACTTGAAACTTGTCAATATAAGGAGAGTAAAATAAATCATAACAATGTGATTATGGAAAGACCAGATTCAAATTTATGAGAAATGAAATAAATTTGGTTTAAATTTATATTGATAATGACTTGAAACTTGTCAATATAAGGAGAGTAAAATAAATATATGATAGTTGTCGACAACAAATTATGCCTCAAGAATTACTTTCGAATTGATTATTTGGATCCAAAAGCTAAACTTGAAAAATAAGTGTCAGAAGCACTAAATAAAGTGAAAATAGCAATTGGGGCAAAATTAACTCGATAAATCGACGAAAGTTTATTATAATACATGCACAAATGAATGTGGTCCAGGTATGACACATATGATTGTATAATTTAGAAATAAATAATGTAGTCCATATAGGACACAATTGAATACAATTGAGTATTTGTACAAAATGATAAATGAGATTGGTGATGAATAAAGCAAGGTTGACTCAAAAATTTTAGCAGAAATCCTAAATTAATTACATATACTCTCATGTTGAATTGAAAATGTTCCGTTATCAAATAATTTTGGCAGTAATCATGAATATAAATATTCATTTAGTATAAGTCGTGACTATAATCTTGTAAAAGGTTACTAGACAAATATCCTATGAGAGTCCCTGATGGACATGATAGTTCCTATAGTTAGGAAAAATAAATTCGCAACATATTTTCTTAAATAAGATCACTATATGTTTTATTATAGTTGAAAAATTTTAACTAATTGAATTTTCTTCCAGACGATGCATAATAATAATAAAGTGTATCTTTATGTGATTATCAATAATTCTGTTTGTGTGAAATTTGATATTATTGGAACACACAAAACATTTGAGAATGTCAAATTCATTCCTAATGACGGATTTTTCGAATTGAAAGACTTAAGTAAGTCTAAGCATTATCTGGACCCACAGATCGAGAATCTCCATGAAGGAGATTGTTTTTACCAGTCGATCTATTCGAATAAGATTCTATAGAAAATATATTCGAATAAGGTTTTATAGAGAACATACTTTTGATAAATAACATTCACTTTGTCTCAATGATTGTCTCGACACTTGAAGTGAATGGTCTCAATCAGACCAAAAAAAGAAACCAAATAATGTTGGACCAGAAGTTCATTGTTTGAAGTGCTAGACACTAACTAATATATCAGGTCTGATACAAAAAATTTGATTTTCTAGCAAAATATATTATTTACTCTTTGAAGGAGATATTTAAATGATATATGAGCATATAATTGGTTATCTTCAAGATACACAAGTTGTGTGTCTATATTGGTACAAATGTTGAGATTAACATTGATGTGCTACTGTGATGATGATTAATTATTTGATCCTCATATAATTTGATCTTAGACTGGTATAACGATCTGAAACATATCTCCACTATTTTCCTATAAGGAATAATGCAATGTGTTGCACAAATTAGTTCCAGCAGAGCAACGACGATGTGTATACTTAATTTTCTCTCCATATTTATATTCATATATTGATAATATTGAAGTTTTATACAAGCTCATATGAAGTGATCATATGAGCTTGTAAGAGAGTATTAGTTGAGGAAGTGATCATGGAAAAGACAGTTTGTACCAATTACTTCCTGTGGAAGATGATTGGCTTCCAACTCAATTGGAGAATTAATGGAAATTCTTGGCAACCAAATTAAATAATTTATAGTCTGTTTTACTTCTATGCACATTCTTAATCTTTTAATTTGCACTTTTTTTGCCTTGTCCTTGATTTCCTATCTTGAGATTTTTTTTATTAGGTTTGACGTGTTTTAATTAGTAATTTACATCATTCAATATTGTTTTTTATGAATGGATTATGGATTAATTCGTATTGTTGCTTCATCCATATTCATTGCTGTAAGAGGGAGAAAATTTGATAAAGAAAAAAAGAGAGAAATGTACGAGAATGAGGGAGGGAGAGAGGAGAAATAGAGATATGTAATTTACCATTTATATCTCTTGTTTTAATTTTGAATTATTATTGATTTGTATATATATTTTTAATCCATCAATTTAATTTAATCCATTGAAATGAGTTAGATTTAGAATTTGTAATTATTCTTATTTTTTATCTTAAAGTTCACTCTCACCATAACTACCTCTTTTATATATATATATATATGAATGTTGTACAATAGATATATTTGTATTCAATAAAAATAAATGTGTACTATTCATATTTATTAATAAATATTAATTATTTTTACTAAATTTGTAACTATTCAAAGTCCTTAAATTACAAGATACTCCATTCAATTTTGCTAAATAAATATTAATAATAAAAAATTATATTATATTATATTTAATAAATATTAAATTATACACTAATCAAAATTTAGACGAAAAGATAAATAAGTAATTCATAATTCAAAAAATATGTGTTTGGATTAACTAATCATATTAGTTCATTGGGACAGTAGTGAAAGTAGTCACTCCAAACAAAACATTAAAAAAAAGTAAAAAATAATCACTCTTACTCTAATATCCCGCCATAAATACGTGACCAAATCAAGGCATGCTCATGTAATTACATGTGTAATTGTGGAGATGAAATTACACGAACGTCACTTGGTCATGCTCGTATAGTAATATATGTAATACTAGAGATGAAATTACACCAGCACGACTGTCACTGGGTCAAACTAGTATAATTACATGTGTTATTGTGGATGAAATTACACGAGCGCTACTTGGTCATGCTAGTGTGATTACATGTGTGATATTCGAGATGAAATTACACGAACCATTTGATTATTCTCGTGTAATTACATATATAATTATGCATATGAAATTACACGAGTACGACAATAACTTGGTCATCCTCATATAATGTAATGGCCCGTAAAATTTTCCAAATTATCATGTATCAGAAATTGCGATAATAAAATTTCGTTAGATATATATTGAAACGTCGATTAGCTAATTGATATTAGTAGCAATTGTTTCGTGTACTTTATAACCATGGTATATTATAGTTATTATGTGAACATGTTTAGATGATGTGATTATTTAAGAGACGTACTAGAAATTATTTCGGTACCTGATCGTTAGTAGAGTTCGAACAGATAATTGAATTACTTAGCAAAGTATCTAAGGAAAGAATT
>JAPKLX010002725.1:0-12172 GCA_026898415.1 Leonotis leonurus | reverse complement strand
TTTTCTACAAATTAACTTTCATTAAAAAAAATCCACATTCTTATAATAGCGATAAATTAAATTAAATTTATTTAATTTTAATCATTGACTTTAAGGAATGTATGGTCTAAATTCTTTCTCTTTTGTGATCATATATAATTTTTTTTTCCATATATGAACCTACCTATACTATATATATAATTTTAATCATTGACTTTAAGGAATGTATGGTCTAAATTCTTTCTCTTTTCTGATCATATATAATTTTTGTTCCATATATGAACCTACCTATACTATATATATATAGAGAGATGATCAAATAGAAAGCAATCTTAAGAGTTAACTATGATCCATTATAATATTTTGACTAAGATATACTAAAGGGTTTGACTATAATTAATCTTAAATAAATTATTTGCTAATATTTTGGATCATATCTAGAGGACAAGATAGTAAATTTAAATTATTATTTTTTTAAATTCAGAGATTATGCTCGCGACTTACGTGTCAATGTCACGTGAGAACTAATAATTTTCATTATTAATATACATGCAAGACACATCATTTGCGGGTATGTTAACAATGCGGGTATGTTAACAATGTCTCTTGCGGACGAATGCTTATGTTTAATTGATATACTTTCATATAATTTCTTACGCATATATATAAGGAGTAAAATTAATAAATTTAGAGATAATTTACGCTGAAAAAATATGGCGCATAAGAAAGAAATGAATTTATATTAATTTAGATATTATAATAAAAAATAAATATGTTAAATGTTTTATGATTATAATAATAGAAAATGTAGTTTTATAATATTTAAATATATAAAATAATAAGAGTACATCTTAACTATGATAAAATTAACTTTTAAATTCTCTTGTAGACTTAATATTGCTTTAATTTGTATACATAATATAAAGATTTATATACGCATTCGCATTCGCACAACATATATACATCATATATTATATAGTATTACGTAATATATTGAATTACACAATACATTTGTTTAAATCCATCATTATACTATATATACTTATTAATATGAAATCAAATCTGATCGCCTATTACATATACATGAATCACAATTAAATTCTAAAGGAATATATACCAGAATATATAGTAGTAAATGAAACCATAATTTGTTCGAATACCTTTTATTAAATATCCAAATAATAATATTTTCAAAATATAATGTATATCTATAAACTGCGCAGTATGGTCCTCTAAGAAAACTGCTTAGTATATTTACAAATTTACAAAGAAATAATTATACTTCTTTTGGATATCATTAACAAATATAAGAAACCACTTAGCCACATGACTAACACTAATGCAACAACTGTAGTGAACTCATAATTAAATAAAATAATGTATTAGTCTGCAGTTGAATTCTGCATTTTCATATTAAATACTATACTTCATATTATGCATTTATGTATTATATACCTATTGAATTCTGGCAAGCCTAACAAGGATTAATGCTATATGAAACACACAATTTGTAATATGATGTTAACTTAACAAAAAAGAAAGACATTCATACGATTAAGAGTGGATATATAAAATAGCATTATAAAAGATAAATAATAATCACTAATATAAATAATATTTAAATTCTAGTAATTTATAAATTTTTTGTACTAGCTAACATACTCTTCTAATTACTTTTTACATTTTTGCATATGAATAGTATGAATTGTATTGAATCATACGTCATATTCAATTGTATTAAACCGTACATACGTATGAATGATATAATTCATTCATACAATTTGTACCAATCGTATAGTTAAATTTAAATAGAATGATATTTGCATAATTTACATTCAAAATAACTAGAATTTAAATATTGTTATATTATTGATTATTATTTTGTTTTTTATGGCTATTTAATTTGCATAATTAATACATATAATAATATCCCATGCATAATATTGAATATACACAATCTGCACAAGCACTCGTCATACTTATTCACCTAAAGAGACCTATAAATACAAGCCTCTACTCCATTTTCATTTCCATCTTCATTCCAACTAAGACAAAAGCTATATTTGAATTTGCTAAAAAAATGAGGAGCAATACAATTTGTTGGTTGGTATCAAAGGTAGTAATAATAGTGTTTCTTTCAGGTGTTTCATGCAGTGCAAGAAAGGATTTTAAAACTCAAATCAGAATCAACCACATCTGCCATTATACCGACGATTACTTCACGTGTCGAGATGTTTTCAACAATAACTTGAAAAATGATGTTAGTGATTTCCAAATGCTAACTCAAATAGCACTTACTCAAACAGTGATATACACGACAGAAACAATTGTATTCATAAGACGGGCGGAGAGGAACGAGACGAGCGAAAACCAACGAGCTCTTTTCGAGCTTTGTAATACAAGTTATGGGGTGCTGCTGAATCAGTTCACAGATGCATCGTTTGCGTTTGGAAGGGGAGATATAAAGTCTGCGTTGTTTGATATTGACAGGTGTGAGAGATTTGTGAATGATTGTGAGAGGGCATTAGGCAACAAGATTACTCCAGTGCATGATAGGAATAGGCGTGCAAGACTTCTCGTTAGAATGTCCAATGTTGCCGGTGGCCTTATCGGTTCCGACATTTAGTTTCTTTCTAATATGCATGCCTTAATTCCATTATAATTAATTTATAAATCATTTTCACTTTATGCTCTTCAAAGTTAGTTAAACAAACTACTATTTTCTTGATGTCAAACTCAATAACAAATTCATAAGGAGATCCAGATTACAAAATTATATTTGACATTTCTTTTACAATATTCCGTTGTTTCACAGATTCATTGCACAAGCCATCCTCATGATTCAACAAGATGTCGTAAATTCTTTTATCAGGACACAATTCTAGAGCTTTCAAGATAAGTTCGCGTTTACTTAGAATGATAAGTTAGATTGACGATAAAATATATGATCGACTATTTGAAAGATAAAATTATTAAATTAGTTCAAAATTGAAAAATTCATGAGTTATGCTTAAAAGTAAATAATAAATTAATTTAAAGTATTTTTATTAATCAATTTTATAAATACTACCTAAAAGTATTGCATTTATTAATAACTATCAAGCACTAGATGATCTCTAGACTATTATTGTATGTTAGAGGGTTTATTTAATTAGTGCATATAGTGATTTGAGAGTAGGTGTGAGAATCAAGATGAGATGTAATCGGTTACCTCTCTCGAAGATGCGATCCCGAAAATTACCAAATTTATGATACCGGCTAAGTCTCGTTTGAGATTTTAGGACTCTAGAGTCAGGAAATATAACATAAATATCTAGAATAGTTCTGAAATTTTCGAATTTATAAAATTAAATATATAATTAAAACTTAATTTGATTTCATAATATCTTTTAATTTAAAATTAAAATCAAAATTAATTTTAAAAAATTAATTTTTAAAAATATTTAAAATTCAAATCTCGATCCCAAGCAATTCAAGATTCGAATCGGGACCGGCTAAAAATTAGTAAGATAGTCCGACCCGAATAAATGTGGGCCAGGCCTCAATCTTTAATCTGTTTTTTAAATAGAGCTGAGCTCCATCTATATCTTCTTCACTTCAATCTTGAAGAAGAAGAAAAGGAAGAAAGCACCATCAATGTAACTCTTCACTTGTTTCAATTTTGTTAAAGAAGAAAATATGGTAGATTCTTCCCGATTCTCACGCACTCATTCACGTCGTACTCTCCCTCCATTTCTCACATCCCACCGCACTCTGCTCACCCTCATCTGGGCCCTCGGATTTCTCCTCATAATCGCGTGGCAGAGAGCAGCCGTCGATCGCTTCTGGGGCACGCCACCTCGCCCCATCCCCCGACTCCGCCCCCTTGTCTTCAACCTCACTGATTTCGGGGCGGTGGGGGATGGCGTCACCGTAAATACCAAGGCTTTCGAGAGGGCAGTTTCGGAAATCCGCAGGCGTGGTGGCGATGGGCAGCTCAATGTAGATGCCGGGCGGTGGCTCACCGCCCCTTTCAACCTCACTAGCCACATGACTTTGTTTCTCGCCCAAAATGCTGTTATTCTTGGAATTGATGTGAGCTCCCCTTCCTCCTTCCTCTTATATAATTTAATTAGTTTTAGTTGGTGAAGAAATGTGAAAATTCAGTTTTTTCCAAAAGAAAGATGAGAAGCTTTTGTATGTAATGTTAAAATGGCAGGTATGTGAATTAGAGTGTTTTTGTGCATAATCTGTATAGCTGAAGGTTAATGGAAGTATTTTTTCTTTAAAAAAAGAAAATGGAATTAGAGTTCGTGCCATGTGGTGAAATTCTGCTTTAGTTATTCACGTAGTGGTGCTCTTGACAATTTAATTTTTCTCAGATTCTTTCTGAACTGCCATCTCCCTTATGTTATTGCAAGTTCATATTCTTTGGCATTTTAACCCTGGTTAAAGTGGTGGTATAGGGCCTATAGGCTGAGTACTTGGGAAACTAAATCCCATATAGAGGAATGTTGTGTATATGTATTTCCTTACAGTCTTAGGCTGGTATAAATCTCTAATGCTTCTCCAGTCCTAACTTCTTCATTCAGAGGAACTACTAGTGGGTTCAAAGAATAAGATTGACGCGTGAGCTTTTTGTTCATCAGACTTGTCACTAATTGAGGATGAAATCGTTTGTGAATAGACAATCACTTTCATATTTGAGAGTGATCTTACATCTATTCCAAGTGTTCTCGACTGTTGTACTTAGCATCACAGTAGGGCTAATGCCAGATTTTGATGATTGAGTATCTCAGGCTCGTATTTCTCCAAACACTCTGTTGAAGATGGGACTTTACTGCTCTAGAGTTAAGTTTTATGAAAATGACTTCCATCCAAAGAAAGGTTCAGAAGGGAGATTGGGGCATACAATGCACTTAAACGCATGTGAGTTGAATTTCAACAATGATTTTGAAGTCATCATAGATGTCATAGTTAAGGGTAAAAGAGGATAGAGAATCTTATCAATGGTAGCATTGAGAACATGTTCCCAACCCAACCCATTTTAGGACATGTAAGAGTGTTCTTTCTGAGAAGCTTTTATGACATGTTCTTTCTGAGAAACTTTTATGACTTGTAAGAGTGTTCCCAACCCATTTTAGGACATGTTCCCCACATCAAATCCTTACTTTTTCTCCTCATCATCACATAAAATGTGGACTCCTTGCTCCACTCAAACAACTGACCTAATATTTATTAAAACACGTGTCACCCCCACCAAGGAACACGCTTATGGGACAGAGGGACTGAGGGAGTATAAGGTTTTTATGACGTTAATTTGACTTCACTCAAGCAATTTTTCTCGACAAAATGCATAATAGTTTTTTTCTTCTTTTGATGATTCAACTGTTATGCCCAATTGCTCAAACAATGATAAAATTCATACTTATGAGTTTCATAATCAAACATTCTATTCATAAATATGCAAGCTAATTGAGTAGGGTGAAATACATGATAAATGGGTTATAAGCAGTAAGCACTCCCATTTGGAAATCGATTGACTTGCGGGGACACTTTCAGAAGTCATCTTATTTCCACATTGTTTGCAATCTTGCTCGCCTTATAAATAGTGCTTCAAACAAAGTCCTTGATAATAATCTTGAGACCATTCTGCTTCTTTCTTCAGTTAACTATGTGGGATTCGGCTCTTTGAAGATTTATAAGTTTCAAAACGGAGAAGGGGACTCGTCCCAGGATAACTTATTGCTTCACCCCGAGGCCTGTGTTTTTTTAAGTAAATGGTATGTGTTCTTCAAAAAGTTGTCTTACATCTTGAATCTAGCCTAACATTGTACTTGATAGGTTGTTCCTCTTGTAAATAGATTTCCTCTAATTGGAAAACATTTCCTGTCTTGTACTTGTATATATAAATATGCCCATCCCCCTTGGTATGATTTTATTTTCTATCCTTTGAAATAACTCTAGTTAAGTGACAAGTTTTGTTTCTTTACTCTTTCTTCTAATCTTGGGGTCCCTGCAACCACAAAATGATTAATTGCTGTTTGAATACTATTCATGCACTACCTGGTTAAATTAAAGTTCAAACATTTGTCGCAAACTCATCCTTTTTTATTCCCAGTTCAAGTCATACCTTTTCCTATTGAACACAGAATATAATTTCTGAACAAGGGATTTTTTTGGACGAGACAGGATGAAAATCAGTGGTTGCTGATGCCTCCTCTGCCATCTTATGGTTATGGAAGAGAACAGGCTGGGCCAAGATATGGAAGTTTGATTCATGGTCAGAATTTGACAGATGTTGTCATAACAGGTGAGGTTATTCGTAAATCTTCTCCAAGATATCGTGATTTTCTCAAAAAATTCCTTTTGTTTTTGACACTAGTTCAATCTTGGTCACTCATGGTTTTATTAGCCACTCAACAGGATATAATGGTACCATCGACGGACAAGGCCGTGCGTGGTGGACTAAGTACCAAAACAAACTTTTGAAGTATACTAGGGGTCCACTTGTGCAGCTTATGTGGTCGAGAGACATTCATATATCAGACGTGACTCTTCGTGATTCTCCATTCTGGACGCTTCATCCTTACGACTGTCAGAATGTTACTATCAGAAATGTTACCATATTGGCTCCACTATCTGGCGCTCCAAATACTGATGGAATAGATCCTGGTAAGTATACTGTTAATATATTGATCTAAAATTTGACATACATTTGCATGGTTTAGTAGGGGAAGCATAAATTATGCTACTGTTTCTGTACGTTTATGTAATCGGCCGATAGCGGCACCAAATTTTGGTAAAATATTATAGTTTTTCTGGTGCCTCCCGCTATTAGACGATTACACAAACCTGGCACGCCAGATTTTCTAGACAAAGATATTCAGTATATATTGGAGCTTTATTCCTACTATATATTCTCTTGGATAATCATTGGGAATGCATTAGTCATCCAAATAGTGACATTATAGATACCGTTTGTGGAATTTGGTGCGTATGACCAGTAGATACGTAAAGTTACAAATAATATGATCACTGGCTTTCGCAGTGTAACAATGCTAATTACTTTGAAGCGTCTATGGAAGGGTTTTCGTTTTTTTATTAGATTTCACCATGATACTTACTAAGTTCTAGATTCTAATGAAGAATTGAAATGTAAGCAATGTTGTATTATCATATGAACTAAAGTCTACATCTATTGGTCCTGCAGATTCATGCAAGAACGTATTGATAGAAAACAGTTACATAAGTGTTGGAGACGATGGGATTGCAATCAAAAGTGGGTGGGACCAGTATGGAATTGCTTATGGGCAGCCTTCTGCAAACATTCTCATACGTAACGTCGTTGTGCGCTCAATGATAAGGTAAGAGTATTCTCTGTGCACTGTTTCTCTGTGTGCATATTATTGTCGAAAGTCATGTCAAGAAAGTGCTCATCTTGCAAAGAATTCAGACTAGAGGAATTGATTGCTTGATTTATAAAAGACATTTACAGCATAATTATACGCTTCATGTCAATGCTCTTTTTAGCTGCCCTGCTTTGCATTGTGTGCATCTACTTATTCACAATTGGTATTTGTTAGATAATTGGAAACACACACCTTTCTTTTCACAATTATAATCCTGCGTTATAGTTGCAATTTCCCTTTCTTTCTGTTTTGAGGGATTGCTCTCAAATTTAGTTCGCATGCAACGAAATCAACTCTTGTTTCAGCTTGTCTTGATTTTGTATATAGCTGAATGCTCTATAGACATTATTACTGTGCTAGGCTTTACATCTCTCTCCCATGGTAATTATCAGGCCACCCAAGCTTGTCAATTTTCTTACTTTTGATGTGCAACCTTCCCTCATTTATGCCAATGCATGTCGCTCGCATAATAAACATCTGTTATATTTTTTCTTTATATTGATGACTTTGTTGTACAACAGTGCAGGCGTATCGATTGGCAGCGAAATGTCTGGTGGGGTCGAAAATGTAACAGTGGAGAATCTCATAGTTTGGAACTCAAAACGGGGCATCAGAATCAAGACAAGTGCAGGTAGGGGGGGTTTTGTTCGACACATAACCTACCGAAACCTAACACTAGACAATGTTAGGGTGGGTATTGTGATCAAGACTGATTACAACGAGCATCCGGACCAAGGATACGATCCGAATGCTCTTCCACTTATACAAGATATAAGCTTTGACGGCATTCGCGGACAAGGAGTTCGCATCCCAGTTCGGATCTATGGCAGCCAAGAGATTCCGGTAAGAAATGTTAGTTTCAGAAATATGTTGGTCGGGATAACTTACAAGAAAAAGAGGATATTCCAGTGCTCGTATGTACAAGGACGCGTGGTTGGGAAGATTTTTCCGACCCCATGCGATAATCTTGATGTGTATGACGAACAAGGGCGGCTGGTGAGGCGGTCAACTTCGCCTCAAAGTAGTGCTGATGTGGATTATGATTCATGAAACGGGGAAGGATGATTAGGGAGTTTGAATGGCGTATTTGTTGAGTTCAGTTGAGGTGTGACAAGAACGAAGACTTTATCATTTAATATTATATCATTTTCCCACTTTTGTTTTAAAATTAAACTTGTGATGCTTCAAAGAGAAAGAAACGTCCATCATTTTGGTGGAAGCATATGGTAAATATAGCATAAGTGAACCATTCAAGACTAGACTTGTAAGGATTGCTCTAATTCAAACCATTCAAAAATCAGAATAGTAGAAATTAGAACTACATGGGATGTAGTTGATTGATCACCACTATGAATCTATGATATGATGATAATATGAAATACTATTGCTACCCACGGAAAATGTTTTTTCTTTCTTTCTATTTTTGTCTCTCCATAAAAATATGGTATTTGCTTTTCGATTCTATTTGTCAATTTTTTACATGACACGAACACACACAAAATTAATGGGTTAGTGTCTAGTCTTATCAGGTTCAGGTCGTTATCAGGTCGACTCGATAAGAACACGAAATTATTAGGTCGGGTTCAGGTTACATGATAAGAACATTTATAATATATTAATAATTTAAATTTTTAAGGAAATGAAATTTTTTAAATATTTTTTCAAAATAATTTTGATTTTTCTTTAAATATAAAAATAATTATATTTTATAAATTTAAAATTTATGCATTATCATTATTTTTTATTTTAATTTTATAAATTTTATGTCGTTTTTTATATAAAATTTAAAATTTTTATCGTATCAATAACAAGTCGTGTCATTATCGTGTCGTGTCAATACAAAAGTTATCTTGTTCGTGTCGTGTTCGGGTTTGAGCTTAACAGGTCGGGTTCGGGTTCGTGTTCGGGTTGAGCATAACCTTAACAGGTCGGGTTCGGGTTTGTCCTTAACAGGTTGGGATGTTATCAGGTCGACCCGATAACAACCTGACTCGCACGATTTGACAGCCTTAATTCTATTAGTTTTTTTTTTATAGTGATTTTATGTAAAAATGTCATTTGAAAAATACCAACTTCAAAAAGGGGTAAAATTTAAAATGTTCACTTCTCTAAAAGTACATGTAAGAAATACTCACTATCAAGTGTGTATGTACAAAATGCTCACAAGTATTAAAAATTGTTATAATTAATTATATAAGAAAGACAAAATATGTACAAAATGTTTATGGACCCCATAATATACACGTAATACAAAAATAACTTTTAAATAAAAGTTGGTGTATTTAAAGTTAATGAAATAAATTTTTGCACCTACCTAATATAAATGTCAAACCTACTTAATATCTTATTCATTAATTATTATTCATTTTCAGCGTTCATTCTTCATTCTCTCGTATTCTCTTCGTTCTTTTCCTTCTCAAATTCTCACATCCATATTTCAATTTGAATATTTTGGAGCTCTAAAGGTTCAATGTCACCTTTATTTTATATCTCTCGATTCATATATGTTTTTATCTTTCAATCGTGATATTTTATATGATTTTTTTTAAATTATTAATCATAATATTATGAATAGTTATAGAAAGTTGACAAATAATAAAACAATGCAAAAAAAAGAATTTGCACTTTAAAAACTTGAATTGTATTCGAGTGCAATTTAGTTATATCCAAGTGTAATTTATATATTTTTTTCATTATTGTATTATTGTTTAACTTTCTATATATTCATTTTGCATATTCCATTTCTCATATGTTCATATCATTGAAATGTTGTCATATTATATAGATATAAGTAAAATTATTAATCATAATATTATATTATGAAAAGTTAAATAAAGTTGAAAAATAATAAAACAATGCAAAAACGAATTTGCACTCTAAAAACTGGAATTGGACTCGAAAATAGTTGAATTGCACTTGAGTGCAATTCGCCATATCTCGAGTGCAATTTAGCTATATATGAGTGTAATTTATATTTTCTTCATTATTATATTATTGTTTAACTTTCTATATATTCATTTTGCATTTGTTCATATATCATTGAAATGTTGTTATATTATATGGATATATGTAAAACTATTAATCATAATATTATGAAAAGTTACAGAAAGTTGACAAATAATAAAACAATGCAAATAAATAAAAATAATTTGCACTCTAAAAACTGGAATTGCACTCGAGTGCAAATTCGCCATATCTCAAGCGCAATTTAGTTATATCCGAGTGCAATTTATATTTTAGATGGAACTTCTCATGGTGCTTCTTCTGGATTCGTGTCTCTTAGTGAAAATTGGCAGGACTCATTAGATGAGATTGGAAGGATAGTAGCTTCTTCAAGATGGGCATGAGATATATACATTGGTGATGGTAATTTGACATCACGTGATGATGGTAGAGTACTAGACCTAAATATGATGCCATGTATAGATGGCGAGATTGATGTGGATGATCCTATACATATTGAAGCATCTGATAAGGATGACGAAGACTACATTGAGGAATCAAAACTAGAATCATCAAAAGATGAACAACATAATAATCTCACAAATGCCACCATTGATGATTTAGCAGCATGGATCCGTACTCAAGGCGGGATTCAAAGTTTATTGGAACTCACCTACCCAAATGACGATGGTAAACCAAATGAAGACGATCAAAAGGTGCAAGAAGAAATGCTTAGTAATTTGTTAGTTCCAGTGAACCCGGTGAGTCTCACAGAAGCCCTTGTATCACGTGAAGAAGGTCCAGAAACGAAAGCAATTGGAATCGGATCTCATTTTGACAACAAAAGGACATTAATATTGCTTTTGGATTATGGCATCTTGAGAAGAAAACATAATACAATATCGTTCAATCTCATAAAAAAACGACTCGTGTGGGTGTGTGGTGTTGATTCGAAGAAGTGTCCATTTGAAATGAGGGCCTCATTCTATGGAGGTACGTGGTATGTGCATGGTTTTGAGCATCACACATGTGTGAATTCAATTGAGCATGTTGCACCGAAAATAATTCATTCAAAGGTTATAGCTGCGTACTTTGCAAAGAAAATGCGTGGATGTTGTGATATCATTCTCCCGAGTGCAATCCGAACATAGTTGAAAAATGGATTTTGTGTGGAAATCAGCTATGATGTGACACTCAGAGCACGAAATTACGCGGTTGAGATGATATACGGTGGTTACGCCGATAGCTTTAAGATGTTGCCCAGTTATCTCTATATGCTTGAGAAGCATAATCCGGGTACAATCACGGATCTGGATATCGATGATGATGGTAATCTTTGGCACTTATTCGTAGCACTTGGTGCTTGTCGAGCAACATATACATCTTGTATGAGGCCCATGATAGTAGTCGACGACACTCACCTCAAGGAAAAAACAACGACATTATATTTTTTTTGTGACAAAAGATGAGAATGAACATGTTTATCCATTGACATACGGGATTGGACCCATTGAGAACGATGTGTTGTGAACTTGGTTCTTCACACGGCTGAGCAGAGCATATGGGTGCAACCCAAACACATTGATCGTATCAGATGCACACATATTCATATCTAATGTCGTGACCAAAGTATACCCTGAGGCGACACACAGACTATGGTACTATCACTTAAGTGATAACATTTTGGCAAAGTGATCGCCAGATTTTATCAACACGCTGCCTATACATTCAAAGTTGAGGAGTATGATAAAAGAATGAGAATGATTGCACTTTCCAAGCCTGATGCACATAGAAAGTTAATGGAGGTTGGTCCTGTTAAGTGGGCTCGATTGATGTGTCAGATCCGTCGTCATAGCTTC
>JAPKLX010004333.1:0-10134 GCA_026898415.1 Leonotis leonurus | reverse complement strand
TTCCCCCCCCCCCCCCCCCCCATACACCAAACCTTGCTCTTTCTGGATCAACAAGTGGTATCAGAGCAGTGGTTCATAAGACCATTGTTTCTGTTTCACAGGGATAACAAAAACAAATTCTACAAGAAACACGACAATGATCGATCTGATAGCAAGGATGAGTCAAAACAACAGATAGGTAAATCCTCAAAAATATCTAACTCAACAGATTATACCTGCTTTGGTTGTGGTAGAACAGGTCACTTCAAAACAGATTGTCCTGATCTGTCCAAAAGTCAAAGAGAAGAGTTAAGAGCAAAAAGAGATCGAAAGCTCAAATATGAACGCAAGGCCATGCTAGCTGAAGAAAATTCAAGCAGCTCAAGCCATTTCTCAGATAGCACATCAGAGAATGATGAAACATTCTATGCTAATGAAGAAGAAAGCTGAGATGAATGCTATATGGGACTAGACAATGGCCTGGATGAAGTCGAGGTAAATTCTTGCAATACCAACTCTTCAAATGATCATGATCTGAAATAGGAAATAGAAGATCAATCTGAATACTCATGGGAAGAAGTTAATGAGATGTTCAAGAGCTATTCGAGCATCAAAAGACTGTTTAGAGAAGTTGTGGAAGAAAATGATAGGCTGAAGAAATCTGAACAGATATTGAGCACAACAAACATCCAATTCGTTGCCAAAATAACTGATCTGGAAGAACAGATCAAAGGAAGAGATAAAGAGATTCACTCACTAAACTCAAAGGTTAAAGATCTCATCACAAGAAACAATGTTGCCGAAGAAAGAATAAGGAAAGGAAAAGAAATGATCTACAAAAGTGATGAGCGTGCTAAACTGCTAATCAGTCTGCAACAAAAGGGCACATCTGGATTAGGATATTCAGGTCACTCAGAAAAACCTTCGGGAACTACAAGCTTTGTACCAGAGAGAAAGCAAATACCAGATCAAGTAATAAATCTGAAGAACAAGAAAGGTCGTCCACAGAAGATGATGATAAAAGAAACAGGGTACAAACAATACCACCAAACAAAGGGTCAACCAGCTCACTACACTGAAGCAGATTATGCGCAGAAAGAGAACGTCAACAGGACATTACCCAACAAAAATGTCAACAGGACAAAGAATGTCAATGTGACATTACCATTAAGAAAGGATTGAAGAATGATGGAATAGAAAGATACCATCCATCTGAATTCCATTCCCTATCTAGAGTTGATAATGATGGAAACATTATTACTTGCTATATATCTGTTCCTAACCCAAAAATGTTCTGGATTCAAAAGGGAACATTTGCTAATAACCAAGCACCCAAACGTTGAAGGTTAGCTAAGTTTAACTAATTGCAGGATCAGAAGACTGCAAGAAGAAACAAGATAGCAAGAGGAACAATCTAGATAATTGATAGTGGATGTTCAAAGCACATGACATGCAACAAGAACTTACTATCAGATTACATTGAACAACCAGGACCACATGTCACCTTTGGATGTAACTCAAAAGGATACACCAGAGGATATGGAAATGTAAAGGTTGGCAAGACTACTATCTCAAATGTATCATATGTTGAGGGTCTTAGCCACAATCTATTTTCGGTCAGATCGTCTTTGATACTAACAACTGCTTTGTGAAGAACAAGGAAAGAGATGAGATACTCCTTACCGGAAAATTGCAGGACAGGTTATATATTGTCCAGTGGACAAACCAGATCGAGACCTGCTTAGTTACTAAAACTGTATCAGAAACAAGCTGGCTATGGCACAAGAGATTGCGTCATCTAAACTTCAAATCAATCAACAAACTTGCAAAAGAAAAACTGGTGGAAGGCCTACCAGATCAAGTCTATGATAAAGATCATATATGTAATGCTTGTCAAGCTGGAAAGCAGACCAGATCATCCTTTACAAGCAAAACAGCTCACTCAACATCAAGAATACTGGAGCTTTTGCATCTGGATCTGTTTGGACCAGTTAAACCACTAAGCATAAATGAGAGAAAATACACCTTAGTAATCATAGATGATTACTCAAGGTTCACTTGGGTCATCTTTCTGTTAAAGAAGAAAGAGACACTAGCCAAATTGCCCGATTTTCTACACAAGATCACCAAACAGAAGGAGATGAATATAGCTACTATTAGAACGGATCGAGGAACATAATTTCTAAATCAAAAGATTGAAGCATATTGCAATAAGATGAGGATCACTCATCAAACTTCAACTGCTAGAACACCTCAACAGAATGGAATTGTTGAAAGGCGAAACAAATCACTAAAAGAAGCAGCCCGTACTATGCTAAATGGTACCAACCTACCCAAGAAATTTTGGGCAGAAGCTATTTACACAGCCTGCTACACTCAGAACAGATCATCAATTACTCTCAGACATGGAAAGACACCATATGAGATCTGGAACAATAGAAGACCTAAGATCTCTTACTTTCGCACTTTCGGTTATTTGTGTTACATACATAATAATGGGAAATCTCAATTGAAGACTTTTGATAGTAAAACTGATCCTGAAATATTTTTAGGATATTCTGATGTCAGTAAAGCTTATCAAGTCTACAATAAGAACTCTCATATTGTGGAGGTAACACCTCATGTTGTTTTTGATGAGTTTATTATTGAGTACAGGTCACTAGATGACAAACAGACAGAAAACCAGATGACTACAAGAAAAATGAATGAGATTTTACTAGAAGATATTCTAATCTGGAACTCAAAAAGTGATGATGAAGAGATCATTACTCCACCTATTGCTGATGAAATCATACAGCAAAGGGGAATAATCCAACATGAAATGGATGAAAACAGATCACCACCTGAAAATAATGAAACAGTAATTGCAGATGATGATCAACCTGAAAATCAAAATCCAGAAGTAGAAGCAGATGACAATCCATTCCAAACTTCATCAACAACACACCCTAAATTTGAGGAACCAACAGATCAATCTGATCTCCTGAAATATCTGATGAAGAGATGACCAGGAGAAGGAGATGGATACAAGATCATCCACCAGAACAGATTGTTGGGAACCTATCAGATCGTGTGAAGACCAGAAAAATGCATGGAGAAAGTGCATTGTTGAGCTGCTACTTATCTCGCATTGAACAATCTGTTGCTCATGAAGCATTACAAGATGCAGATTAGATAACAGCAATGCAAAAAGAACTCAATGAGTTCAAAAGAAATGAGGTCTGGTACCTCGTGGACAGACCCAAACACCAAGGAGTAATAGGTGTAAAATGGGTGTTCAAAAATAAACGAGATGAGAATGGTGAAGTAGTCAGAAACAAAGCCAGATTAGTAGCTAAAGGCTATAATCAACAAGAAGGCATTGATTTTGATGAAACATTTGCACCCGTAGCCAGATTAGAAGCAATAAGGTTGTTCTTAGCATATGCTGCACACAAAAGGTTCAAGGTATACCAGATGGATGTCAAAAGTGCTTTTCTAAATGGTATCCTTAAAAAAGAAGTATATGTGGAGCAACCACCTGGATTTGAGGAAGCAGATCCAAACCAGAAAGTATACAGACTGACAAAAGCAGTCTATGGTCTAAAACAAGCTCCTAGAGCTTGGTACGAAACATTGTCCACATTTCTACTAGAATCTGGATTCAGAAGAGGATCGGTTGATAAGATCTTTTTCATCATCAAAGTCAAAGAGAATATCCTTTTAGTACAGATCTACGTAGATGATATCATATTTGGATCCCAATCTACTTATCTATGTGATAAATTTGCTGAACTTATGAAAAATAAATATCAAATGTCCATGATGAGCGAGATGAGTTTCTTTCTAGGTTTGCAGGTCAAGCAGTTACTAGATGGCATCTTCATTAACCAAGCAAAGTATATTCACGATCTGCTGACTAAGTTTGGAGTAAAAGACAGTAAACCTGTTAAGATTCCAATGCAGACCAACGGGAAAATTGATCCTGATCCAGAGGGAAAACCAGCAAATATTACTCAATATAGAGGGATCATAGGATCACTACTCTACCTAACTGCCAGTCGACCTGACATTACATTTGCAGTAGGAGTATGTGCAAGATATCAAGTAAACCCCAAAGAGTCTCACATGGAAGCAACTAAGAAGATAATTAAGATATCTTAAGGGAACAACTCATATTGGATTATGGTATTCATGTGAAGACAACTTTGAGCTAACTGGATACACAGATTCAAATTAAGCTGGATGCAAGTTGGACAGAAAGTCAACATCTGGCACATGTCAGTTTTTAGGAAATAAATTGATCTCTTGGTTCTCAAAGAAACAGACATCTGTTGCCACATCAACCACATAAGCTGAATATATGGTAGCTGGGAGTTGTTGCGCTCAAATACTCTGGTTAAAACAACAACTCAAGGACTATGAGATCGATGTCAAAGAGATACCCATTTTCTGTGATAGCTCAAGTGTTATAGCAATCACACAGAACCCTGTCTTGCATACCAGATGCAAACATGTAGATGTGAGACATAATTTTATAAGGGATCATGTTGAAAGAAAACATGTACAGATCGAGAAAATACACACTGAAATACAGAGAGCAGACATTCTTACTAAAGCATTACCAGAAGAAAGATTCAAGATGCTTTGTGGCAAATTAGGATTATTAAATCTGGAAGAGAGGACCAGATTGATATAGCACAGATTGATGAAAAACAGATACAGATCATAAAATTCCAACAGGGAATTAGTACCAGATCATCAAGATACAGATCATAAAATTCCAACAGGGAATTAGTACCAGATCATCAAAAATTGATCGTTTTAAAATTCAACAAGAATTATTAACAACTCATCAAACAAAGATCGATGTCCAAAATAGAAAGTGGCATAAACAGATTGATAGTGATGACAATAGATCGCTAAGAAGGAGACTGACTACAACAGATGACTAGAAGCCACGTGGAAACTAATTTCAAAATAAATTAATTATCTCGTTACTTAGTCAAGGGGGAATGTCAACAGAATAAATCTAATTACGATGATTATCTCAGTTTCTAATCATAGCCTATATGTCTAAATTCTGACATAATATACCAAATATCTTATTTTTGTGATGATTAGCATTGTGTTTGGGAACTGTGATCTCGAAGATATTTACCAAATCAAGAAAAAGGAAGCAAATTGACGGCTCAAACCAACACGCGCTGCACTGCAACCCTAGGATCAAAAGCGCGTGTATCTGACGCAGAGTAGAGGCGGTGATAGACTGCAAGTCTATAATTCAGAAAAGCGGGAAAAACTAAAAAGGGAGGATTAAATCTAAACCCTTAATTTTATTTCCTTTAATCTACACCGTGAAGCATTTATCTATATATATGTATTAAACTGTCTATCTACTACCTTCACTTTTCTTCTTCGACAAGCACTTAGCAAATTTCTCGCCACTTCTAACTTCCTCAAAACCTTTCAAAAATCTCTCAAAAATGGCTCCCAAATCAACTCTGTTTCTCGAGCAAGTGAAATTTCTGAACCAATATATTACTCAAGATCAATATGTCGTTCTTGACACCCATGGTTTCCATAAACTAGACAAGGCCTTTGCCCTTGTTAAGCGATGCAAAGTTTTCTCTTTGTTATTCATGTTTAAAGATTCTATATCATTATGTAACTGTTTCATGTGAACTGCTTTTATCTTATGTGAACTGCCTGTCTTGAAAAAACTAGTTTATCCATAAGCATGTATTCATGAACAAACGTTGAACCGTGAAACTTGATATTCTATATTGCGTAAACTGCTACTGTGCGCTCATACTTCATTGATGGAAGAATAGTGTTCATCTATATTGTGTAACTTTGTTGTAGGATTTTATAATATTATCACCACACACCCTCTCCAATTTTTGCCAAAGAAAGTGGCAACCTTTTATCTTACGTGGCAAGGAGAGAAAGGTGGAAACGAAGCCACCATCCGTGTGAGCAAGGGGAATACAACAAGCAACACAACCTACAACGTGTTGAACATCATAGACGAGGTCTATAAGCTGAAGGACGAAGGAATTAGTCTTGGAGAAATTACAGAGGATCAGCTGCAAGAAGCTATAGAGATGGTGATGGTTGTTCCAATAACCTACACCAACAGAATGTTCAACAGAGGACTGCTTGCTCCGGAGTACAAGATTATCTTTGAGTTTGTACAAAGGATATTCATGAACCACAACGGTTCATATGACCAAGTGACGCCGAAGAAGTTCAAGATACTCACGGCCGTGGTGCTCAATCTGTCTGTCAACTGGAGCAGAGTGCTCTTCGATCTGTTGATCAAGGAGGCTAAAATGATCACTTTCATTAAAGGAGCGAGCCCAGGCATTGAAGTGAGGAGAAGCAGCCTGAGGCATTTCACAAAGATCAGCTTCATGCTGGAAACCTTCTTCAAACAACACCAATGGGATGAAATGATTGAGTTCAACGACAGACTGCGATTTCTCAAGGATCAACATCAGATCGAGATGTCCATGGGAATCACAGCCAATCTGATAGCCAAGGTGACAGACCCCGTACATGCCAATGCATTGATGGAGATGGGGAGCTCCAACCCAATCTGGATTCCCCCATCTGCCCCACGAAAAAATCAATCAAATCTCGCGCCACAAAGGACAAGCGAGTGGAAAGAACCCCATCAAAAAGAGTCACTCGTAGAGCAAGCTCAGTGGATACTGATGCTTCTACTGCTGCTCAACAGCCTAAACCCAAGAGGAGAAGACTGCAAAAACTTGCTTGTCCAGTGGAAGAGGTCCAGGTTCAGGAACCTACTGTTATGGACACATCTATCCCTCAACAAGAGGTTGAGGATGAGGAGATTCTGGTTGGGGGTCCACCAGAGGAAGTTACCCCCATCTTCTCCTTTGACCCAAGTCAGGTCAAGGACTTCTTCCCCGCTCACACCGCTAGTCCTTCATCTGCTGAACCATTAGAGCAGATTGTTGAGGAGGAAGAAGAAGATGAATCCTCAGATGAGGATGTGGAGAAGAAACAAGTTGAAACATTGGTAAAATTGTTAGAAGCAGAAGCAGATCACTCTGTCCTTAAGTCATTTCCTGGCATCCAGTTAACTCCAGATAGTTATGATGCTGCAAGGAGACTAAAGCTACTCCTTCTCATTAAGGACAAAGAATTCTATGTCCTCGATGCCTTACTCAAAACCAGATCGATCTCTGCACTTAAGGCAGAAGAGGCTGTACTTCTAAATATCTTCGAAGTCTCCTCTATTGCAGAGTTGAGAGATACTTATCTTCAGAGCATTCTTGCCATAGCACAACATGAGGCCAAGAAATTACAGATCGATCTGAGATCGATATATGAGAAAGAAGGAATGCTACACTTCTTTGAAAGTGTAGTGGATGAAGAGGAAGAAGAAATGACTGAAACTCACCAACAGGGTGCAGCAGTACCAGACACTGAACCAGATCAGCAACAGGCTGATGCTGCTGAACAAATCATACCAGCTGCACAAGTTGAGGGGGAACCAGCCCAGAAAAGCAAAATCCAAATCGAGGTGGTTAATTATCCTCGAGAGGAAGAAGAACCTGCTGGACAGAGGGTGGGAGGAAAATAGACTGATAATATCTACACCCCTTCTGTCGCAGCCAGCATGGAAGAATTTGTGGAATCCACTGATCTGGAAGAGATACTGATGACTCAGCATCAATCTCTATCCAATTCTTGTATGGAACTCTCTCCACTGTCCAAGACCAGGCCACCAGAATCCTCACTGAATTCAACAACATCAAATCTCATGTAGACCAGGTGGATTCTGACCTGAGGAGGACCTGCAGAATGAAGCTCGAGGAGCTAAGCAAAAAGATGGATGATGACAGATCTGCTGCAGATCAACAAAAGGAACAGATTGACCAGATTATGTCATCCATGGAACACAAGGTCCATGAGATGTACCAAATAGTCACAACATTTGCTAAACAGGAGAAAGACATGGTTCATGCCATTGTCAAGGACCAGACTGATGGAGTCTCTAAGGAAGTGATCAAAGTAGCCAAGATCGAAATCAGATCACAACTCAGAAAATTTGAAGATAATGGAGTGAACTTTGTTGAGAGGAAGCTGAGGGATCTGAGATACCCCACAAAGACCATGATTGACTCTTACTTCGACGAGATTGGGGCTCTCAAAGAAGAACACGAGAATTTCACTGCTCATCTCACCAGTGCCAAATCCTCCATGGAACAAAAGATTGATGAATCCAACGCAAACATCACGTCCCTACTCAACTACAAGATGGACTCAGAAAAATAGATGAAGGAGATGAAGGAGGAGATCACCTCCCTTAAGGCACTCATCAACATCTATATTGATGATGTCGAAAAGGGGGAAGGATCTAGAATAAAGAAGGAAAAAAGAGCTGGAGGAAAGGGTAAAGGTCAATTTGGTGCATCAGAAGAAAGGAGAGAGGCTCAACCTGAGCAGGCAGTTGCACCAGATCGACCAAGTCAACCATCTGCTCAAACTAAGAGGCCATCCAAATCTGAATCAAGCAGATCATGTCACTCTCAACCACAAAAGAAGAAGAGGAAGTCTGGATCTAGTTGGTTCTCCTCCGCACCCATCAAGACCAAAAAGCCAAAAGAAGGAGAAACCAACTGGGTGCCAGACAATCTGAAGGAAGGATGGGGAGGGCTGAAATACGGATTTATCATGTGCCGGTACTTCATCAAAGAACCAGCTTACTGCGAAGGCACTGCCAATGAAGCTTTCAATATCTACCTAGATATGAATGATGCTAAGGATCTGGTCCAGGCCATTAGAGCAGCTGCCGCAGAAGCTCAAATCACTATAACTGCACCAGAACGTGAATACAGAGAATGTCTAGATATTCTTGGCACTAAACTCCCCGACAAGACCTACCTCTTGAACTTCATTAATCAGCTTGCAGAAAACAGAGGATAAAAGATCGATGCCAAAGACCCAGACTACATCAGGGTCAGAGAGGGAGTGTACGAAAGTGTCCAGATGATCTCTGATGAGACTAGAGCTAAAATGAAGAGGCAACAAGAAGAAAAGAGGAAGAGCAGATAGATACATCTTTTCATTTTCTTTACTATCTGTAACTCTTACCTTTTTGGAATCTGTAACCCTCTTACTTTATATCTATGAACATTCATTGGGTTTCTGATGACAAAATCTTCTTGTCCAGAACATATACAACTACCATTAATCGTTATAACCTAATAACGAAAACATTAACTATCTGGCTCTTAAACCAGATCATTCTCAAAGCTTAATAGGATGATATTGTAAAGTGTGGTTTCGACATCATCACAAAGGGAGAAATTGTTGGGAACCCCGAAGTATTTTGGTTTTGATGATGATCTCTCGAAACACACTTAGTCTTTACAGCTTTAATAAGAGTTAAACTGTTCTACATGTTAACAGATCACTACGCATAAAGTGAACTCTGATAGAGAACAGGTTAGGAGATGACTTAGCATGTAAAGGAGTTATTCCTATAGAAGTCATTTCTATAATTGTCCAGGATGAAGACCAAGACATCTTTTCAAAGAGAAGAAATCGATCTGCTATGACACTCACCGACCAGATCGATGATCATATCAAAGCACCAGATCGATAGAGTCATCAAACCACCAGATGACATCATCCTACACATCATATCCATTTGCCACGTCAATATTGAATTCCATCTACTAAGGTTTGGAGGGAGAATCCATGATTGACACGAGGAAGGAAAGTAACCGTTAGCGATCTACTTTCCATACTTAGAGGATTGAGTCAACGTTTCTACAAGGCAAGAACAGATATGATGGACATCATTGATTGGCAATCTAAAATCAATCCCACGCCAATCAACAACGGCTAGAATTTCAAATTCAAAAGCCTATATATATTTGGAGTTCAAAGTCTGGAGATGATAGATGCTACATCGATAAAACACTCTCAAGCAATCAATCTCAACACCAGACTCAAGACTTCAAACTGTTCGTGATTCTAAATCACATCAACCCAACCTCGATTCAAGTCTATCTTATCGAGAGAAAGGAGATCACCCTGCTAGCTAGTAGTTTTCTAGTGGTAATGTAGAGGTAATCTGTTGTAAAGGGACACGACCCTCATTCGTGCATAAGTGTCAACCAGATTGTGTTTGAG
>JAPKLX010003527.1:0-11003 GCA_026898415.1 Leonotis leonurus | reverse complement strand
AACAAATAAATTTATGGGGTTCCCAACAATTTCCCCCTTTTTGATGACGTCGAAACCTACACTATGATTTTCTTTAATGTATGAAGTTTTAATTTATGAAGACAGTTAAGGAGCATAATAGTAAAATGACAATCACAAAACATTGCCTGGACAAAGAGATATTGTCATCAGGTTGTTTTTCCAAAATAAACTTTCATACTTTATTAATGATGCAGGATTTTACAAAATACACTTTTAACAGTTCGCTGCAAAATCAACAAGAGCTAGTCTTCAAGATTGTGATTGTCTTCTCTGTTGTTCAGCTAGCTGTTGCCTTCTTCTCTCAACCATCTCTCGCTGTCTTAGTTCAGAGGGTACTCCAAAGCTAGCATAAATTCCATTGAACAATCTGCGATAATCACTGTTATTGAAATCGATAGGATAATTCATCAGTTGAGCAGATCGATTTATGGCATTGAGCACAGCAGTGTGATCCACATCAGTTGTTCCTGGAATTCTTGGATATAGCAGAGTTGTTTTTCTTGGAGCCGTGAGAGGAGTATTGGTCATGGCAGATTGTCTGTAGAGGTATTCAACGAAAGTTTGATTCTTGTGTTGAGAGAGAAATTCTCTGAACAGATCGTCCACTGACCCTTCTTGTACATCTTGGTCCATCAAGTAATAATGTTGCATTATGAACTCCTTGACCAGTTTGTCCCATTGAGCTGCCTTCTTTGTGTGTAGCCAAGTCAAATTTTGAGGGTCAATAAGCTGATATTTTTCAAAAAATTTGAAGACAAGATTTGTCGGCTCAATTTCTTCTTCATCAGAAGATTCGATCTTGTCATCTTTGGCACCAGTCATTCCTTGCCTTTGTTTTTCTGCCCTCCATAGTTTCTTAAATTCCGGATCAGCAATCTGTTCTGCTGTGCATCCATCTAAAAACATTTCTTCGTTTTCATCATCCTCGGTCGTGATATTCTTTCCTTTACTTTTTGCTGCCATTTTGGCCTTTTCTTCATTCTCTTTTTGTAATTGCTTGGCTTCGGCAATCTGTTTAGCAGTTAGCTTCTTTTTCTTGATAGCAGCTTGTTTCTTTTTGATTTGAGGAGCAGCGGGCTTGACACTTTTCTTCACTTCCCCCTTTTCGACATCAGCAATAAAGTCCTTTGAGATTATGAGTCGGAGAGATGCGATTTCATCACGTAGCGCTTGGAATTGTGCTTCAACATTTTCTTTATATTGGAGGAAAGCGGAGATGTTGCCATTAACTTCATCGAACTGTTTGGAGGCATCCTTGATGTGAGACTCAAAATTGACAGCCAGTGCGCTGTGAGCAACCTTCATGTCAGTTAGTTGTTTGTTGATAAGGAAAATTTCGTTGCCAGTTGCAACATCTTCTGCTTCCAAAGCCTCTGGCAGTTGGTCTTTGAGTAAAGTGGGCAGCGTGTTTTTAACCACTGCTGGAATAGTGGTTTTCTCCATGTCCACGTATTGCTGTTCCACATGCTTTTTCACCTCTTCAACCATCTTTGCTCTAGCTGCATTCATCTTGTTCTCAAAAGACTTTGTCTCCTCTTGAATGGCAGCAATCTTGCAGTTTGTTTCTTCCTTATATTTATCAAAAACTTCACGATCACTGTCCAAATCTTTATGCAGCTCTTCGGAGAGTTTAGATTGAGCGTGCTGGACATTCTTCTCAACAGTTTGAAGAGCACTTTCTGCAGCTGAAAACATGAAGTTAGCCAACGCAGCAGATCGATTGTTAATCCTTTCGTGTATGAGCGCGTTGAGTTGATCTGCTGACATTTGGGAACCAAGGTTTGAAGATAGCAATTCCTCCAATGTGTGAAATTTGAAATCTTCCGGAGCAGTGCCTTGGGTAAAGATTTCTTCGACTGATTCATCAGTGGCTTCTTTGGCAATTTGAGAGGCAGATGGTTCCAATATATATGCTGCTTCCTCCATCGAAGCAGATGGTTTTTCCTTATCGGGTGTATCAGCGGGCTGGGAAGAGGGAGTGGCAATGATCTTCTCTTGTTTGGCAGATGGTTCTTCGAAATTGAACACATCATCAAAATCTCCAGACTGAAGATCCACAGCCTGATCATAGAGAGCTTGTTTGTTTGCATATAGGGAAGCAAGATCAACATTTAAAGTGGCAGCTTCTTCCTTCATCTTTGTCAATACATATTGTCGAAAATATTGACGTGCATCAGGGATATCAAGAAAACCAAAATAGTTGACCAGCTTACTTTCTTCAGCCTTCAGATCGCTGATAGAGAATAGAAGAAGTATAGCTTCCAAAATATAGAATTTGCAATCACGGATTTCCAAGTACGTTTGGAAACGTTGAGCCATGTCGAAAGCAGTGGGAGTAAGGTGAATGCCAGGTAAAGAGTTGAGGACCAGCTCGGTGGCCTTTGTCTGCAGCTGTTGGAAGATTAATTGAGCCCCTTTTAATCTTTCCTCAATATCGTCAGCGAGCTGCTCATGAACATTAAGTTCTACTTCAGATTCATTGAATCCTGGAGCAGATGGCTCCTTTGTCCCAACGGTTGCCTCCAGTTCATCTTCCAAGTTGCGAGCAGTGGGTTTGCTCTTTGTTTTCCTTGGCTTTTTGGTTTCTTTGGCACCAGCAGCTGGTTTGGGGTTACCAGCTGCCTTCCTCTTGGCAGGTCGATCCTTCATCACTTCTTCTTGAGCAGCAGCAGCTTCACCAACAGTCTCTGGCTTCTTCGTTGGTACAATCCATTCTGGATTTGATTTGCCAACACGGATAAGTTCTTGTTTCATCTTGTCATCCGTGACTTTGAGAAAAATTTGGGAAGCAATACCCAATGACATTTCCATCTGATGTCTGGTCCTGGGTAATATCCAGTCCCTGCTAAAATCAACTGATTTATGCCATTTGTCGCGCTGGAAGAAACCAGCTACGATTGTGCTGAGTTTGGTGGAGAGTCGAAGAGGTCGTTTGACGTTCAACCTTGTGCAATTTCCATCGCTGTCTTGGCGAATGACGATCTGTTGTTCTTCATCCACGATCAGCTTCAACAACGATCTTGCCCAATTTACTTTTAGATTAAGTAAAATTGCAGTCATGACTTTGAGTTTTCCAGCTGTCACCGAGTCAAATGTGCCTTGATGTCCAAAAAACACCTTTTGGACGAAATCAAAGAGAAGACGATAACTGGGCAGCATCAGAGATCGGTTAAATGCTTTGCCAGTCCATTGGAATGGTTGAGCCAGGATAATGTCGAGAGCACTCTGGATTTGCGCATCTGTAACTTCTTCAATTACGATATCTCCTTCATCTTTCAAATGATATGTTTGAAGAATCATCTCAATCACAGTCGTCCTTATGTTGTCTTCCTTTGACTTTCCAACCGGTATTTTGATAGTGTATTCATCATGATCATCAACCATCCACGAACAATAGAATAGGGCTATCTGTCGTGGGAGAAAATAGTCCGGTTCTGCAGAGATGATCTTGTAGAACCCTAGATAGAAATGTATATCGATTAAGCGATGGATGATGTATATATAAATAACAATGCTTCTTTGTTGATAAATTGATGAGTTACTATAGATGGATAGATAAATTCTAAGCAAATAAACATACCACAAAAAGAACACGTAGACACATATATATAAGTATCCTTGTAAGAATAATCAAAATAAGAGCACTATGTGAATCAGAAACAGAAAAATAAGATATTGAAAATAAGTGCATGCTTGATGTCTAAACCTGAGCAAGCAGTGATTTTGCTGAATAGAACATCTAGGGTACGAAACCCATGATGTTCGAGTACAGCTCGAGGCTCTGGTGATAATCTGGCCTCAATAGTGTGCAGCATCTCCGACAAAGAGATCGGAGGTGTTTGTGAAGATGATGAACTTGCTTCAGAAGTAGGCATTTTGTGTATGAGTGGAAATGTTTTTGTGAAATAAGAGTTGCAGAAAAGCTTAGTTTGAAAGAGCGAACACAACAATGGCGGTTTAGGTTTTATGAGAGAGAGAGTTTTGAAAGTGTAAGAGGAACAGTCAAACATTCACATATTTATAGATACATCATGAACGAACCAGATTAAAACATGTAAAAGTAATAACTAGTAACGGTTGAGATTACTCCATTGTTTAATGATTTGCCGCCCAAAAATGAGTGAAGTTCATACGCCATTGATTCTGCATTTATGGTAGTCACATCGTTGTCTCGATACACTAATCGAGGTCTGCATCATTAAGTGATTTATGCTTTTATTCGTCATTTTTCTGACATATAGGCGTTCGAGATTACCTAGCAATTAAAAAGTATTTATAAGCAATCATTAGAATTAAATAATCAAGGAGTTGGAGAAATAAATGAACTTGATTCCCCCTTGATTAATGCTCTAGCAGATCGTTGTTGGGCGATAACGATCTGCTCTTCTTGATTTTGGCAGCTAGCTGCTAATTTTCACATTTGTAGCTTGCTGTTGTGGTAAGCAGATCGTCTGCATTTTTGAACGATCTGCTGTTGACTGCTATTTGAAGTAAAGGAGCAGATCGTTTTCATCTTTTGAACGATCTGTTGTTCTTAATAACATCATTTGGTTGCTTTTTCTTTCATGCAGCTCGCTGTTCGCAGCTTTTGTTGATGGATACCAGATCGTTCTGTGTACATTCAACTTAATCAGCTAGCTGTTAATACTCAAAATTGAGCAGTTTGATTTGAAATTAAGCACAGTTTAGCAGCACATTATAACTTAGTAAATAAGGAGCTAGATTTAGAGGTGTGATAACAGATTGCTTTTTACCACCAGCTAGCTGTTATCAACACTTGTACCAATTTCAAGGTTTATTAATCCCAATTTTCCACAAAGCATTTTGAATCTGTCTTCGGGTAATGCTTTTGTGAGAACATCAGCTCGCTGCACATCCGTGTGAATTTTCTCTATCTTGATGTTCTTCTTTTCAACATGGTCACGTATAAAGTGATGACGAACATCAACATGTTTGCAGCGAGTGTGTAGGACAGGATTTTGGGTGATGGCAATTGCGCTGGAGCTATCACAAAATATTGGAACGCTATCCATGTATACTTCATAATCTTTTAGTTGTTGTTTGATCCACAAGATTTGTGCAGTGCAACTCCCTGCAGCCATGTACTCTGCTTCTGTTGTTGAGGTTGCAACCGAAGTTTGCTTTTTAGAGAGCCACGAGATGAGCTTGCTTCCAAGAAATTGACAAGTCCCAGATGTGGATTTTCTATCAAGCTTGCAACCTGCATAATCAGAATCAGAGTAGCCAGTTAATTCAAAATTATCATCACAAGGATACCATAAACCTATTTCAATGGTCCCTTTGAGATAACGCAGGATTCTTTTGGCTGCTTCCAAGTGGGATTCCCTTGGACTTGCTTGATACCTAACACAAACACCAACTGCAAAAGTAATATCAGGTCGACTAGCAGTTAGATATAAAAGTGAGCCGATAATACCACGATACAGTTTTACATCTATTGCCTTCCCGAGTGCATCAGGACCAATCTGCCCATTGGTTTGCATAGGGATTTTTCCTGGTTTGCAATCTTTAACTCCAAACTTTGTGATGAGATCGTTGATGTATTTGGATTGATTAATTAGAATCCCATCAGCAGATTGCTTGACTTGTAATCCTAGGAAGAAATTCATTTCTCCCATCATTGACATCTTGTATTTGTCCTGCATTAGCTTACTAAACTTGTTGCAAAGGAATTCAGATTTGGATCCAAAGATGATATCATCAACATAAATTTGAACTAAAAGGATATAGTCTTGAACTTTAATAGTAAATAATGTCTTGTCAACTGATCCTCGTTTGAATCCCGATTGAAGTAAGAATGTAAACAGTGTCTCATACCAAGCTACCAAGCTCGAGGAGCTTGTTTTAGTCCATACACTGCTTTGGCTAATCTGTACACCTTGCTTTCATCTTCAGCTTCAAACTCAGGTGGTTGTTCTAAGTAGACTTCTTCCTCCAGAATCCCATTCAAAAATGCACTTTTTACATCCATCTGGAATAATTTGAAGCGTTGGAAAGCTACATAAGCAAGAAACAATCTGATGGCTTCTAGTCTTGCAACAGGTGCAAATATCTCATCAAAGTCTATTCCTTCTTGTTGACAATAACCTTTTGCAACTAGCCTAGCCTTGTTTCTTACTACTTCACCTGTTTCATCTCTTTTATTCTTGAATATCCATTTGACTCCAATCACGCCTTGATGATGAGGTCGATCCACTAAGTACCACACATCATTTCTCTTGAATTCGTTCAATTCTTCTTGCATGGCATTGATCCAATCTGCACTTTGCAAGGCTTCTTCGATGTCCTTAGGTTCGGTGTGAGCAAGATAGCAGCTTAGTAATGCGCTTTCTCCATGCATGCGTCTTGTTTTGACTCTATCTGTAGGGTTCCCAACAATGAGGTCAGAAGGATGGCCATCTATCCATTTTCTTTGCTTTTTCATTTCCTCCTCAGATACTTCGATTTCCATTTCATCGGGTGGATTCTCAAATTCAGGATGATCTGTGGTAGGTACATCAAAGAGATCGTTAGTATTTAAATCAATGCTTGATACTTCATTTACCAGTTGTTGAACAGATGGATGTTGAGTTGAGGGAGGGGGAGATTGAATGTTTTGTTCATCAACAGATGGTTGAGAATGTTCATGTGAAGTTCCCCCTTGATGAGTGAGCTGTCCATCTGTTCCCCCTAGATGAGTGGGCTGTCCATCGATTCCCCCTTGCTGTGGCTTTTCTCCACCAGGTTGATTATTAGTTTCTTCATCTTCTTCTCTTCGTGGACTCCATAGTAGAATGTCATCGATGAGTCTATCTGTGGAATTTCTCAACGTTGAGTGAGAGAGATCATCTTTTGAGGAGGAGCAATCTGTTTCTGAAACTTCAAAGGTAGCTTCATCAAAAATAACATGTGGTGTTACTTCCACAACAAGGGTTCTTTTATTAAAAACTCTATAAGCTTTACTAATCTCAGAATATCCCAAAAATATTTCTTGATCACTTTTGCTATCAAATGTTTTTAATTGAGTTTTCCCATTGTTGTGAATGTATCATTTACATCCAAATGATCTAAAGTAAGAGATTCGAGGCTTCCTGTTGTTCCATAGCTCGTATGGAGTTTTCCCATGACGTTTTGTCACCATAGATCGATTCTGAGTATAACAGGCTGTGTTAACTGCTTCTGCCCAAAATTTCTTAGGGAGGTTGATCTCATTTAGCATAGTTCGGGCAGCCTCCTTGAGGGATCTGTTGCGCCTTTCCACAATCCCATTTTGTTGTGGTGTACGAGCTGCTGAAGTTTGATGTTGAATTCCCATTTTTGAGCAGTATCCTTCGATCATGTGATTTATGAATTCGGTTCCACGATCAGATCGAATTGTGATGATGGATGACTCCTTTTGATTTGAAAGTTTGTTGAGGAGATCAGGTAGTTTCTCTAGTGTTTCCTTTTTTTTGAACATGAAAATAACCCAAGTAAATCTAGAGAAATCATCTATAACAACAAGAGTATATTTTCTACCGTTTACACTTAATGGAGATACAGGTCCAAAAAGGTCTAGATGTAGAAGTTCCAATATTCTTGAAGTGGAGTGAGCTACCTTTGTGGGAAATGATGCTCTTGTTTGTTTTCCCGCTTGGCAAGCCTCACATATATGGTCTTTGTCGTATAATTGAGCAGGTAGTCCTTCAACCAATTTGTCCTTCACCAGCTTGTTAATTGATTTAAAGTTGAGATGGCTCAAGCGCTTGTGCCACAGCCAGCTGGTGGAGGATTTTGATGCAGTTACAAGACAAGTTTCAGTCTGTTCATTCCATTGTACAATGTACAATCTGTCCTGCAAAATTCCGGTAAGAAGAATTTCTTCTCCTTCCAAGTTCTTCACTAGACATTTATTAGCGGTGAATTCTACTCTCTTGTTATTAGCACAAAATTGGCTAATTGAGAATAGATTGTGATTTAGTCCTTCAACATAAGATACATTCTGAATAATTGTGTTACCAACATAGAGATCGCCGTAACCTCTTGTATATCCTTTCGAGTCGCCTCCAAAGGTCACAATTGGCCCATTGCTTTTCTTGTAGTTAGATAACATCTCCTTGTTGTATGTCATGTGTTTGGAACATCCGCTGTCTAGGATCCATACCGCGCCCCAAGCTGCGTCTCTTCTTCTTCTTGATTTCCTAACTTGCAAGTAAAGTTTATTTAGCTACCCTACTGAAGACACAGTTAGTAGACACAGTTCCTTTTGGAACCCAAATTTGCCTAATAATAGTGACATTCTGTGACGGTCTGATTTGTTTGCCACTAAAGTCGATGTACACGACTTTCTTCTTGGCAGGTGGTTGATTAGGCAATAATTACTTCCTAGGAGCAGATGGCTTGTGGGGAGCAGGTCGTTGTCTCTGGTTGAATGGCTGAGGAGCTCGCTGGTGATTGAGCTCTTGGGTAGTTTGATTAAGCCTTTGAGCAGGTTGTTTTCTTGGTTGAAATCCAATCCCTTGAGTAGTGTACTTTTATTGTCGCTGACCTTGATCCTTGATTAGGATAGCTTGTGGCTGTTTTGTATTGTTGTTGAGATTCACTATCTTGTCTTTTCCCTTTTCTTTGACAAATTTCCCTCTTGGTGGTCCTTTGTCTACTCCATCAAATCCTAGTCCAGTACGATCTGCAGCTCGTCTTTGCATGTCGATGATGAGTTGAGTTCGATCCTCCTTTTTGTGTATCGAGTGGTTGACCATTGCACTCAAGTCATCAACTCTTCTTTGAGCAGAAGCTTCTCGATCAATAAGATCAGAAATTTTGGCATTCAAGGTGTAATTTTCTTCGCTCTTGCTTTTGAGTTGCTGAAGTAGAGCATTTTCTCTTTTATTAAACGAGCTGCTAATTTCCTTCATTTCTTGAATTGTGTTTGCCATTCTTCCATTCTCTTTCATCGCATGTTTGAACATTTTGTTCAATCTTGCATGATCCTCCATGAGTTTAGTAAAATCTTCAATGGATAGATCGTCTTCATCCTCTTCTTCATCACCAGAATCACATGTAGGTGAGTTAGTAATAACAGAAGTTCGATTGATTTGTACCTCATTGTTGTCGAGTTCGTTGTCATGACCCATGAGGCATTCATCCCAATCGAGGTCCAGATCGTTGGCCACAAATGCTTCGTTATTTTCGGATGAGCTGTCGGTTAGAGTACTTGGTGTGACTTGTTCTTCTGCGAGCATAGCTTTTCTTTGTTCCCTAAGCTTTCTGTCACGCTTGCTTCTTAGCTCTTCTCTTTCTGCCTTGGAGATGTCGGGGCAGTCTGTTTTAAAGTGGCCTTTCCTGCCACACTTGAAACAAGAGAATTCAGATAGGTCAGCTTTAACATATGATGAGTTGGGTTTTACCTCACTTTTCCTATCTGGTCGATCCCCCGATCCATCTCTTCCTTTGAAGCTTCGATTGTTGTCCTTGTAGAGACGCTTGTATTTATTTGCCCTAAGTTCCATCTTCTGGAATCTTTGGGCCATAAGTGAATACTCCTCAAAGTAATTCTTGGTGGGGTAGTTTTCATCATCAGAACTTGACAAATCTTTCACCACCACAACTGGTCCAGTTTTTCTTTCTATCTCCTTCTCTTTTAATTTGGCTTTGAAGGCAGTTTCTTTATCATTGTTTCCTGCAGCAGAAGATTTGCTAGAAGAAGAATTAGTTATTCCATGAATACGATTGATCTCGTATTCATTTCCAGTTAGCAAATCAAATAATGAGTCAGTGGTGAGAGAATTAAACTCTGGCATCATGGGATGCATGGCTGAGTAGATTTCCCAAGTAGCTGGTAGAGCTCGAATGACTTTCAAGTTTTTCTCTCGTTGAGAATACTTGTTTTTGTCGATGATGGCTATTTCGATCAACACTTCAGTGAACCGGTTCTTCATTTGAGCTATAGTCTCTCCAGACTTCATTTTAAATTCTTCAAATTTGTTACAAGCAATAGACAGTTTGTTTTCTTGGATGATGTCTGATCCACGACTGATTTCTTTGAGTACATCCCACATCTCCTTGGCAGTTTGAAGATGTCTGATTTTGGCTAAGTACACGCCTCTTACTGTACTCGAAATTAGACCTTTGGCAAAGTCATCAAGTCCAGCTTCTTTTCTTTCTTCAACAGTGTATTCGTCAATAGTCTTTTCTTTTTCAACTATGACCAGTGAAGGAGTTGGACCAGTTCCATCCTTTATCTCAGCACTTCCCTTGTTCATAATTTTAATGGGTCCATCAATAATGACCTTCCACATTTTGATGTGTTGTGCACGTAAACACATCTCAATTCTGAAACTCCAGTCTTCATATCCAGCAATGGAGAAATCCTCACAAGCACGTATCATCTGTCCTTCCATAGCTTCAAAGTAGATGATTAAATATAAATGCAAATGCAATATGCTGTGAAAAACGTTTTCAAGATCTATCCAAGATGACCACACAGAGATAATCTCTTGTGAATTAGAAACAATGGTCAAAATGGACCACTGCTCTGATACCACTTGTTGGTCCCGAAAGAGCTAGATTGGTGTATGGGGGGGGGGGGGAATACACCAATTCAAACTTTTAGGTTTTCTTGTTCAAAGTTCAAGTATAAGGCTTAAGCACACTTTATAAATAAAGATAGCTTAGGTTAGCTTATGGTTTCTTCTTGTGAAGAAGAAACAATTTAGCTCAAATAAACCTTAGGTGAAAAGAAACACTTAATAAGATTAACTTTAAGAAAGTTAACCTTGATTAATGTTGTGTGCAAAATTCGGTGGTTAATGATCTTTGTAAACGTTTTCTTTAGTCAATCTTTTAACACAACCAAGTTAATGCAAGAGTATGAAGGATATGATAGTGAAATAAAACAGAAAGTAAGAACACAAGGTATTTAACGTGGTTCGGGATAAACCTTCCCTACTTCCACGGCTCGATCAAAACTAGATCGAAATCTACTATGTCTCATTTCTTTTTAC
>JAPKLX010003985.1:0-10438 GCA_026898415.1 Leonotis leonurus | reverse complement strand
CCCCCCCATACACCAAACCTTGCTCTTTCGGGACCAACAAGTGGTATCAGAGCAGTGGTTCAAACGACCATTGTTTTGTTTCACAGGGTTAACACCTGCGTGGTCAACTTGAATAGATCTTAGAAAATCTCTTTCATTCACTAGCATATTATCTGTTATGGAGTCATCTGTTGTCAGGGCTTGCAAAGAATTCTCTATCCAAGGATATAGAGAATGGAGCTTCAGAATCAAGATGTGTCTTAAAGCACATCACTGCTTGATGTGGAAAGTAATCGAAGAAGGGCCACTAGCAATTACAGAAGAAACTACTCGTATCACTCATACAGGAGTTGTCAAAGAATCTGTGTTAAAGGATCCCATAAAATACACTTCTGAAGAAAGGAGAGAAGCAAATCTTGATGATTTTGCCAAAGGGATCATCTCCAGCACGGTCAAAGGCATACATCTGGCTAAAATCCAAGATTTGGATACTGCCAAAGAGATGTGGGAAGCCATGAGAGACCTAGCCCTAGGATCTGAAGTAATGATTGAGAACAAGATGTCTCTTGCCTGCAACATATATGATGAATTCAAAATGAAACCAGGCGAGACAATAGAACAGATGAAGATGAGATTCACTGGAATTCTCCTAAAGATATCTGCGTTCAAAAAGAACAAATATACTCAAAGGGAGAAGAAAATGAAAGTTCTTAGAGCTCTTCCACCAAGCTGGGAGATATATGCTGCAATGCAACCTCTACGAGCAGACTTTAATGAACTGTCCACTGAAGATTTGTTTGATCACCTCGAAGGGCATGAGTGTGACATTCAAAGAATTAAAGGACCAGATCATCTGTCCAAAAAGACAGAAAGCAGCTCAAAGAAGGACAAAGAGGTAACCTTCAAAGCGAAGAGCAAACCAGATGATCCTTCTGAGCTAGCTACCCCAGATGAAGAGAAAGGCTATGACAAACTCTTAAAAGAGTTCGCAATGATTGCCAAACGAATGGACAAGATGGAGACCAGATCGAAGAAATACAGACGCTTCTACAAAGATAACAAGAGAAACTTCAACAAGAAGTATGACAATGATCGATCTGATGACAAGAATGAGTCCAAGAAGCAGACTGCTAAAACAACAAAGACCTCTAGCTCTACAGACTACACTTGCTTTGAATGTGGCAGAAAATGTCACTTCAAAACAGATTGCCCTGATTTGTCCAGAAGTCAAAGAGAAGAACTAAGAGCAAAAAGAGATCGAAAGCTTAAATATGAGCGCAAAGCCATGATAGCTGAACAGAACTCAAGCAGCTCGAGTCATTTCTCAGATAGCTCATCAGAAAATAATGAAGCTTTCATCGCTGACGACGAAGAAAGCTGGAATGAATGCTATGTGGGGTTGGACAACGGTCTAGATGAAGTTTAGGTAAATTCTTGCTACTCAAATTCCTCAGATAATAATAATGATCTTGAACAGGAAAGTGAAGATCTAGCAGAATACTCATGGGATGAAATAGATGAGATGTTCAAAAGTTACTCAAATATCAAGAGGCTGTTCAAAGAAGTTGTTGAAGAGAATGATAGATTAAAGAAAGTTGAGCAGACTCTAAGCAAGGCAAACACACAATTTGTTGCTAAAATAAACGATCTGGAAGAACAAATCAAGAGTAAAGACAGTGAGATCCATTCACTTAACTCAAAAGTTAAGGATCTGGTTTCAAGAAACAATGTTGCTGAGGAAAAGATCAAGAAAGGAAAAGAAATGAATTACAAGAGTGATGAGCGTGCCAAGTTGCTAATCAATCTGCAACAAAAGGGCACATCTGGATTAGGATATCCAGGCCACTCAGAAAAGTCCTCTGGAACCGTAAACTTCGTACCAGAAAGGAAGCAAATACCAGATCAAGTGAAGGACTTGAAAAACAAGAAAGGTTATCCTCAAAAGATGATAATTAAAGATGCGAAGAACAAGCAGTATCATCAAACAAAGGGACAACCAGCTCACTGCACAGAAACAGATCACCTTCAAAAACCGAATGTCAACAGGACAAATATTGTCAACAGGACAGTACCTACTAAGAAAGGATTGAAGAAAGATGGAGTAGAGAAGTATCATCCATCTGAAATTCACTCTGTATCTAAAGTTGATAATGAAGGGAACATCATCACCTGCTATATTTCTGTTCCTAACCTAAGAATGTTCTGGATTCGAAAAGGAATATTTGCTAATAATCAAGCACCCAAACGTTGAAAGGGTAGCTAAGTTTAATTAATTGCAGGATCAAAGAACTGCAAGAAGGAGTAAAGTTGCAAGAGGAGCAATCTGGATAATAGACAGTGGTTGTTCAAAACACTTGACATGTAATAAAAACCTGCTATCAGATTACGTAGAAAAACCAGGACCCCAGGTCACTTTTGGATTTAATTCAAAAGGTTATACCAGAGGGTATGGAAACATCAAAGTTGGCAAGACTACTATCACTAATGTATCATACGTTGAGGGTCTTAGTCACAACCTGTTTTCTGTAAGTCAGTTTTGTGCTAATGGTAATCAGATTGTTTTTGATACTAACAACTGTCTGGTGAAGAATAAGGAAGGAGATGAGATACTCCTTACCGGTAAGTTGCAGGATAGACTATACATTGTCCAATGGAAAAACCAGATCGAGACCTGCTTAGTCACCAAGACTGTATCAGAAACCAGCTGGCTATGGCATAAGAGATTAAACCACTTAAACTTTAAATCAATCAACATGATTGCCAAGGAAAAGTTGGTGGAAGGACTACCAGATCAAGTATATGATAAAGATCATATATGTGATGTTTGTCAAGCTGGAAAACAAACCAGATCATCCTTCTCAACCAAAACAGCTCACTCAACCTCAAGGATACTAGAGCTGTTACATCTTGATATGTTTGTTACATCTTGATCTGTTACATCTTACATCTTGATCTGTTTGGGAGAAAATACACCCTAGTAATCATAGATGATTACTCAAGATTCACTTGGGTCATCTTTCTATTAAAGAAGAAAGAAACCCTAGACAAGCTCCCTGAATTCCTTCACAAGATCACAAAATAGAAAGAGATGAGTATAACCTCTATCAGAACAGATCGAGGAACAGAATTTCTCAACCAGAAGATTGAAGCATACTGCAACAAGATGGGGATAACTCATCAAACATCTGCTGCTCGAACTCCTCAACAGAATGGAGTTGTTGAAAGGAGAAACAGGTCACTGAAGGAAGCAGCACGTACAATGCTAAATGCTACAAATCTACCCAAGAAATTCTGGGCAGAAGCAATCTACACAGCCTGTTATACTCAAAACAGATCATCCATCACACTCAAACATGGAAAGACACCATACGAGATTTGGAACAACAGAAAGCTTAAGATTTCTTATTTTAGAACTTTTGGTTGTTTGTGTTACATACACAATAATGGGAAATCAAAATTGAAAACTTTTGATAGTAAAACTGACCCTGGAAGGATATTCTGATGTTAGTAAAGCTTATCGAGTTTACAATAAGAATTCTCATATTGTGGAGGTAACACCTCATGTTGTATTTGATGAGTCAATTGTTGAGTACAGGTCACCAGATGGAAAGCAGACAGAAAACCAGGTGACTATCAGAAGGATGAATGAACTACTACTTGAAGATATTCTCATCTGGAACTCAAAGAGTGAGGATGAAGAAATTATCACTCCACTTGTTGCTGAAGAGATCTTACAGCAAGGGGGAATATCACAGCACAATCTGGATGAGGACAGATTGCCAACAGAAAGCATTGAAACAGTCAGTGAAGATAATGAGCAAGCTGGAACTCAAAATCCAGAAGCAGAACTAGATGAGAATCCATTCCAAGCCTCATCAAAAGCACACCCTGAATTTGAAGAACCAACAGATCAACCTGATCCTGAGATATCTGATGAAGAGATGACCAGGAGAAGGAGATGGATACAAGATCATCCACTAGAACAGATCGTTGGGAACCCATCAGATCGTGTGAAGACCAGAAGAATGCATGGAGAAAGTGCATTGTTAAGCTATTATCTCTCTCGCATAGAGCCATCTGATGCTTATGAAGCAATTCAAGATGCAGACTGGATAACAACAATGCAAGAAGAACTCAATGAGTTCAAAAGGAATGAAGTCTGGTATCTCGTGGACAGACCCAAACACCAAGGCGTAATTGGTGTAAAATGGGTGTTCAAAAATAAACGAGATGAAAATGGTGAAGTAGTCAGGAACAAGGCCAGATTGGTAGCTAAAGGCTATAATCAACAAGAAGGCATTGATTTTGATGAAACTTTCGCACCAGTAGCCAGATTAGAAGCTATAAGGCTGTTTTTAGCATATGCTGCTTACAAACGATTCAAGGTATACCATATGGATGTCAAAAGTGCTTTTCTCAATGGTATTCTTGAAGAAGAAGTATATGTGGAACAGCCACCTGGATTTGAAGAAGCAGATCCAGATCAAAAAGTATACAGACTGGCTAAGGCAGTCTATGGTCTAAAACAAGCCCCTAGAGCTTGGTATGAGACCTTATCAACCTTCCTACTAGAATCTGGATTCAGAAGAGGATCTGTTGACAAGACTTTATTCATCATCAAAGTCAAAGAAAACATCCTCTTAGTCCAGATCTATGTAGATGATATTATCTTTGGATCTCAATCTACCTATCTGTGTGACAAATTTGCTGAACTTATGAAAAATAAGTATCAAATGTCCATGATGGGAGAAATCAGTTTCTTCTTAGGTTTACAGGTTAAGCAGCTACCAGACGGTATCTTTATTAATCAGACAAAATACATCAACGATCTGCTGACCAAGTTTGGATTAAAAGACAGTAATCCAGTGGAAATCCCAATGCAGACCAATGGGAAAATCGATCCAGATCCAGAGGGAAAACCAGCAAACATAACACAATACAGAGGGATCATAGGATCATTACTCTACCTAACTGCCAGTCGACCTGACATCACATATGCAGTAGGTGTGTGTGCAAGATATCAAGCAAATCCCAAAGAGTCACACATGGAAGCAGCTAAGAAGATACTAAGATATCTTAAGGGAACAGCCCATGTAGGATTATGGTATCCATGTGAAGACAATTTTGAGCTAACTGGATATACTGACTCAGACTACGCTGGATGTAAACTGGACAGAAAGTCAACATCTGGTACATGTCAGTTTCTAGGAAATAAACTAATTTCTTGGTTCTCAAAGAAACAGACATCAGTTGCCACCTCAACCACAGAGGCAGAATACATGGCAGCTGGAAGTTGTTGTGCACAAATACTGTGGCTAAGACAACAGCTTAAAGATTATGAGATTGATGTCAAGGAAATACCAATTTTCTGTGATAGTTCAAGTGCTATAGCTATCACACAGAATCCAGTGTTGCATACCAGATGCAAACATGTAGATGTGAGACATCACTTCATAAGAGATCATGTTGAAAAGAAACATGTACAGATTGAGAAAATACACACTGAAGTTCAGAGAGCAGACATTCTCACTAAGGCATTACCAGAAGAAAGATTTAAGATGCTTTGTGGAAAACTAGGACTTTTAAATCTTGAAGAAAGAACCAGATTAATCTAAACCAGATCAAATTCAATATTCCAACAGGGAATCAAAACCAGATCATCATGGTCCAGATTGATAAAATCCAGATCACGTGAAATTTCAACAGGGAATTGACACCAGATCACTAAGTATATGCCAATACAGATTGATCAAATTCCAACTGGGAATTATTAAAAGAGTCAACCAGATCGATGGTTCTCACTATGAAAGAGATCGACCTTGACCAGATCACTTAATGCCACGTGGATATTAAAATAATATCAATTATCCCATTACTTGGTTAAGGGGGAAAAGTCAACTATATACGGCGACTAATTATATCGTATATCAAATTTCTGACACTTGATATCAAATCTTTTATTTTTGAGATGATTGATACTATGTTAGGGAACTGTGACCAAAAGGATATTTACCAAACCAAGAAAAGGGAAGCTTTCCAACCGCCCTAAACAACCACGCGCCATCTCTTAACCCCACGATCAAAGGCGCGTACATCATACGATAAATAGAGGCGGTGACAAACAGTAACCCTAGAACATGGAAATGCGGGAAAAGCTGTAAAAGGGAAGTTTACTAATTCTTTATTACCTTTCTTATCTCTATTTTCTTATATAAAATTGATAAGTCGTTTCATATATCACTTACACTTATATTTCTTGAAACACTTAGCAAATTTCCCTCTTCCAAAATTCTCTCTACCCACGAAAATCCCTCTCTTTTTTTGCAAAAATGGCACCCAAATCATCTGTTTTTCTCGAGCAAGCAAGTTTTCTGAAACCTTACATACACCAAGACCTTTTCGCGGTTCTTGACACCTTCGGGTTTCATAAACTAGACAAAGCATTTGACCTTGTTCGCCAATGCAAAGGTTTCTCGTTTATATTTTCTTTTGCTGTTGTTCTTGTTTGTCTTATATTCTCTTTTAAACCTGTTTTTGACAAACTGCTTTTATTCATTTGCACATATATTTACTTGTGATTACTGTGATATCGATTACTAGCCTGCATAAACTGTTTTGGGCACCTATACTTCACTGATGGAAGGATAGTGCTCACATATGATCTATTATGCTTCTTGTAGGTTTTCACAACATTATTACTTCACACCCCAGTCATTTCCTACCCAAGGATGTTGCTGCCTTCTACCTCTCATGGCAGGGAGAAAGGGGTGGAGACGAGGCCACAATCAGGGTGAGTAAAGGGAACACTATTAGCAACACCTCGTACAACGTCATCAACATCATCAACGACGCTTACAAAGTCAAAGATGAAGGTCTTGACCTTGGGGAAATCACTGCAGAACAGCTGCAAGAGTCTGTGGAGATAGTGATGATAATACCCATCCAGTACACCAACAGGATGTTCACACGTGCTCTTCTCGCCCTAGAATTCAGAATTTTATTTGAATTCGTACAGCGCATTTTTCTCAATCACAATGGATCCTACGACCAGGTCACCCCTGAAAAGTTCAGGATCCTAGCAGCAGCGGTTCTCAACCTGCCAGTGAACTGGAGCAGGATTTTGTTTGATCTCTTGGCAAAGGAGGCCAAGATGATCTTGTTTATGAAAAGTGGTTCCCCTGGCATCGAAGTAAAAAGGAGCACTCTAAGACATTCTACAAAAATTAGCTTTATGCTCGAGTCTTTCTTCCCTCAACACCAGTGGGATATAGTTGTTGAGTTTAACACTAAACTGCACTTTCCCAAAGATCAACATCAAATTGAGATGTCAATGGGCATCTCTGCCAACTTGCTAGCAAGGGTAAAAGACCCTGTTATTGCGAACACTCTGACTGAGATGGGAAACTCCAATCCCATCTGGATACCACCATTCGCACCAGCTGAAAAATCCACAAAGTCCAAGGTTACCAAGGAGAAACCAGTTGAAAGAACTCCCACCAAAAGAGTCACTAGAAGGGCGAGCTCCATCGACACAGATACATCCACAGCAGCCCAGCCACCGAAAACAAAACGTAGATGACTTCATAAAATAACCGATGAAGTCCAGAATGAAGTGCCTGCTGCTGCAGAAAATATTCTCCCTCAACAGGAGGTTGAGGAAGAAGAAATTTTGATGGGTGGCTCACCTGACGATGTGGCCCCCATTTCATCCTTGAACCCTGATCAAACCAAGGATTTTTCACCCGCACATTCTACCAGCCCATCATCTGCTGAACCCCTTGAGCAGATTGATGAGGAAGCTGAGGAAGAAGAGACATCCACTGATGAAGAGGAGGAGTTGAAGAAAGCAGAAACTGTTGTGAAAATGCTGGAGACAAAGGCAGATCACTCTGTGCTCAGAACTTTCCCAGGGATCCAGCTTACCCCAGAAACTTATGACATAGCCAAGAGGCTAAAGTCTCTATTGCTGGTGAAAGATAAAGAATTCTACGTTCTGGATGCCCTGCTCCGCACCAGATTCATCCATGCACTAAAGATCGAAGAAGCAACCCTACTCAAGATCTTCACTGTTGCATCAGTTTCTGAGTTAAGAGAATCCTACCAGCCAGACATACTTGGGATGGCTAAATTTGAAGCTGATGAACTCAAGATCGATCTGCGATCTGTTTATGAGAAAGCCAACATGCTGGACTTTTATAACAGCATTGAGGAAGAGATTGTCGATGAAGAGGTTATGCAAGAAGCAATTGAAGCAGCTCAAGCTGATACTCATCAACAAGGTGAAGCTATCCCAGCAACTGAGATAGATCAGCCAATGGCTGAAAGTGAAAAGCAGGCCACTGCACCTACTGAGGGGGAACAAGTCACACCTTCTGAAATCCCCAATGCAGTGAGCAGCCAAGCAGAGGATGAGCTTGTTGGACAAAATGTCGGAGGGGAACTCACAAACGACATCTACACCCCTGCTGCTGCAGATGCACTTGGTGTCTATGTGCAGACATATACCTTAGAAGACATACTGATGGATCAACATCAATCACTGTCCCACACACAAATCAGAGATCTCATCTCCCAGAAAGTCGATAAGTACATGTATGGGACGCTCTCCACCGTTCAAGATGAAGCCATACGCATACTCACCGAGTTCAACGACCACTTGAAGACTCATGTCTATCAAGTTGACTCTGATTTGAGGAGGATATGCAGACTAAAAATTGAAGAGATCAGCAAGAAATTGGACGATGATCGAGCTGCTGCCGAAGAGAAGAAAGCCCAGATTGATCAGAGTTTGTTCAATACAGAGCTTAAGGTAAAGGAGATATACAAGATTATCACTGCCTTCGCTGAGAATAAAAAGGACATGGTGCATGCCATCGTGAAGGACCAGACAGATGGCATAACCGCAGATGTTCTGAAGGAAGCAATCTCACACACCAAAACCATGTTCCGACAATTTGAGGCAGATGGGAAGAATTTTGTCGAAAGAAAGTTAAGCGAACTGCGCTATCCCACAAAAACAATGATCGACACATATTTCAACGATTTCGGGATTGTCCAAGAAGATGTAGAGCGCCACACAGCCGAACTGTCCAACATTTCAAAATCCTTTCAAAAGAAGATTGATGATTCCAACCTCAACATCACATCACTGCTTACACAGAAGGTGGAGACCGACAAAGAGATCAATGCATTGAAGGAAGGGATCTCTTCCCTCCGGACACTTATCAACATTGTTGTTGCTGATGTCGAAAAGGGGGAAGGGACTGGGAAGAAAACAAAGCCATCTGCTGCTGCTGCAAAAGAGAAGGGAAAGGAGATAGCTCAACCGGAGCAGCAGATCACTTCACAACCAGCCCTCAGCTCTCCATCTACTCACACTCAAAAGTCCAAATCATCCACCAGATCGAGCCAAACCCAGAAAAAGAAGAAAAGAACTGGATTCAGTTGGCCAACTGCTCACCTCAGATCATCTGGACAGACCAACTGGGTTCCAGCTCACTTAAGAGAGGGTTGGGAAGGACTCAAGAATGCCTTCGTTCTGTGTAGATACTTTTTGAAGGAACCTGCATACATGGATGGATCTCCAAATGAGGCATTCAACCGGTACCTAGACCTAAACGACGCCAGTGATCTGGTAGAAGAAATAAGGAAGGCTGCTGCCCAAGCAAATGTCCAGATCACTGTGCCCGAGAAAGAATACAGATCATGCCCCACCATTCCAGGGACTGATATACCGGACAAAACCTTTCTGCTCACCTTCATCAACCAGCTAGCAGAGAACAGAGGCTACAAGGTGGATGTAGAAGACCCGGACTACATAAGGATCAGAGAAGGGATTTATGAGAGTGTGCAGCTCATCTCAGACGAGACCAGAGCAAAGATGAAGAAGCAACAAGAAGAGAGAAGAAAAAGCAGATAGCTATAATCTTTTTATCTTTATGATTTGCATTTCTTATTCTTGTGATGATAATTTGTAAACTCTTATTGCCCTCATATATATATGAAATCTGTTTGAGTTTCTAATGACAACATTTTATTGTCCAGAAAACATATAAAATATCCTAAAACGTTATAAACTTAATAACGTACAAACATCAATCTGTCTATCAGACCAGATCGCCTTTTAAGAGCTGATAGGACATTATTGTAAAGTGTGGTTTCGACATCATCAAAAAGGGAGAAATTGTTGGGAACCCTAAAGATATTTAGTTTTGATGATGGTCTTTCGAAACACACTTAGATGTTTTATAGCTTAAACTGTTCTACGTGTAAAACAAATCACTAGAGATAAAGTGAATCCTGTTATGGAACGGATTAGGAGATGACTTGAAATGTAAAGGAAAATTCTTATAGAAGTCAATCTCAACTCAGAATAGGATGAAAGTCAAGATTTCACGCCCAAGAGGAATCGCTCTGCTGTAACAGACAGTGACCAGATCGATGCCTGCAGCGAGGAACC
>JAPKLX010003879.1:0-10544 GCA_026898415.1 Leonotis leonurus | reverse complement strand
ACATGTAGTTTCGAGGAACATCATCAAAACAAATAAATTATGGGGTTACCAACAATTTCCCCCTTTTTGATGATGTCGAAACCTACATTAAGACTTACAAAACATGTAATTTATCAATGAGGACAATTTAAAGAGCATAATAACAATAAGCATAAAACATTGCCTGGACAAAGAGATATTGTCATCAGGTTGTTTTTCAAAACATAGACATACTTCATTGATCAATCAAGATTACAATTTACATATGAAGGGCAGATCCCTGCAAAAATCAAAAAGAAATTTCCATCATTGAGATCGTCTTCTTTGTTGTTCAGCTAGCTGCTGCCTTCTCCTTTCAACCATCTCCCTTTGCCTTAGTTCAGAAGGTACTCCGAAGCTAGCGTAAATACCATTGAAAATTCTTCGGTAGTCCTTATTGTTAAAATCAATGGGGTAGCCCATTTGCTGTGCAGATCGATTAATGGCATTTAATACTGCAGTATGATCCACTTCGGTAGTTCCAGGGATCCTTGGATACAGCAAGGTTGTTTTTCTTGGTGCTGTGAGAGGGTGGTTTTGCATAGCCGATTGCCTGTAGAGATATTCCACAAAAGTTTGATTTTTGTGTTGAGCAAGGAATTCTCTGAACAGCTCATCAACAGACCCTCCTTGGACATTCTGGTCCATCAAGTAATAATGCTGCATGATAAATTCCTTGACCAGATTGTTCCATTGTGCTGCTTTCTTTGAATGAAGCCAGGTCAAATTTTGAGGGTCAGTGAGCTGAAATTTTTCAAAGAATTTAAACATTGGGTTTGTTGGCTCAATTTCTTCTTCTGATGATTCAGCCTTTTCTTCTTGGGCGCCAGTCATCCCTTGTCTTTGTTTTTCCACCCTCCACAGCTTTTTGAATTCAGGATCAGCGACCTGCTCTGCTGTGCAGCCATCCAAAAACATCTCAGTATTTTCATCTTTTTCTGTCATCACATTCTTTCCTTTTCTCTTAGCAGCAGCTTTCTTTTCTTCCTCAATTTTCTTGCGCTTTTCTTCATTTTCTTTTTCCAGCTGTCTGGTTTCAGCGATCTGTTTTGCAGTCTTTTTCTTTGTAACAACAGCTTGTTTCTTCTTTTTGATTTGGGAAGCAGCGGGCTGTGCTTTCCTTTGCTCTTCCCCCTTTTCGACATCAGCAATAAATTCTTTTGAGATAATAAGTCGAAGGGAGGCAAGTTCATCTTGAAGAGCTTTGAAACGAGCATCAGAATCTTCTTTGTATTGTAGGAAAGCAGAAATGTTTCCAGTTATTTCATTGAACTGTGTGGAAGAGCCCTTGATATGAGATTGAAATTCAGTAGTCAGCGCGCTGTGAGCCACTTTCATGTCAGTGATAGTCTTATTGATCAAGAAGATTTCGTTTCCTGTGGCAACATCTTCCTCCTTCAATGCCTCAGGCAGCTGAGCTTTAAGTACCGCAGGCAGTGCGCTCTTAACTACATTAGGAATCGTGGTTTTCTCCATGTCAGCATATTGGCCTTCCACATGCTTCCTTACTTCTTCCACCATCTTGTTTCCAGCTGCTAGCATCTTCGCTTCAAATGATTTGGATTCTTCTTGAAGAGCAGCAATCTTGGAGTTCGTTTCTTCCTTGTATTTATCATAGACTTCACGATCACTGTCCAAAGTTTTATGCAGATCATCAGAGAGTTTGGAGTGAGCTCGCTGGAAATTTTGTTCAACGGAGTGAAGTGCACTTTCTGCTGCAGAAAATACAAAATTTGCTAGTGCAGCAGATCGATTATTGATCCGTTCATGAATAAGGGTGTTGAGTTGATCTGCTGTCATGTGGGCACTGAGATTTGAAGATAGTAATTCTTCCAGCGTGTGCATGTGGAAACCATCTGGTGCAGTACAGTGAGTGAAGACTTCTTCTAAGTGTTCAATGGCAGTTTGTTCTGTGATGTGTGCAGCAGATGGTTCAAAAATTGAGGTTGTTTCCTCCTTTCGAGCAGATGGTTCTTCCTGGTTGATCGGATCAGCGGGCTGAGATGATGGTGAGGCTTTAAGTGTTTCTGTCTCAGCATGGTGTGCATCAAAATTAAAAATCTCATCAAAATCGCCCGACTGCAAGTCCACGGCGAACGAATACAAGTCCTTTTCTTGCTCATAGTAAGGAGCAAGATCGATTTGTAGTGAAACAACTTCTTCTTTCATCTTGGTCAGCACATAAGTGCGAAAATACTGCCTGGCATCTGGCACATCAAGAAATCCAAAGTGAGTTTGTAATTTGTTTTCCTCAGCCTTCAGCTCGCTGATGGAAAAGAGTAGTAAGATGGCCTCCAGAATGTAGAATTTGCAATCTCTGATTTCCAAATAAGTCTGGAACTTTTGAGCCATTGCAAAGGTGGCTGGTGTGAGCTCGATTCCTGGCATCAATTTGATCACAGTCTCAGTTGCCTTCTCTTGCAGCTGTTTGAAAAGTAGTTGAGCACCCTTTAATCGTTCCACTATGTCATCAGTGGGCTGCTCGTGAATATTAAGATCAACTTCAGCCTCATTGATTTCGGGAGCAGATGGCTCCTTAGTTTGGTCAGCTGTGGCAGCCAATTCCTCCTCCAAATTTCGAGCAGTCGGTCTGCTCTTGGTTTTCCTTTGTTTCTTTCCCTTTTCTCCAGCAGCGGGCTTGGGGCTACCTGCTGCCTTCCTCTTGACAGCTCGCTGCTTAATTACTTCTTTTTGGGCTTGAGCAGCGGCAGCTTCACCAATCGTCTCTGGCTTCTTTGTTGGGATAATCCACTCTGGATTTGATTTGCCAACTCGGATAAGTTCTCGTTTTAACTCATCATCAGTGACTTTTAAGAAAATTTGGGAAGCAACGCCAAGTGACATTTCCATCTGGTGTCTGTTCTTTGGAAGAATCCAATCTTTGCTAAAATCCACGGACTTGTGCCATTTGTCGCGCTGGAAGAACCCAACAATGATTGTGCTAAGTTTTGTGGAGAGTCGAAGAGGTCGTTTGACGTTCAACTTTGTGCAATTTCCATCGCTGTCTTGATGTATGTCGATCTGCTGCTCTTCATCGACTATCAGTTTTAACAGCGATCTTGCCCAGTTGATTTTGAGATTGAGTAAAACAGCAGTCAAGACCTTTAATTTTCCTGCAGTTACTGAGTCAAAGGTTCCTTGGTGTCCAAGAAACACCTTTTGTACGAAGTCAAGAAGAAGACGATAACTGGGTAGCATTAATGATCGGTTGAAAGCTTTCCCCGTCCATTGAAATGGTTGGGCCAGAATAATATCGAGAGCACTTTGAATTTGAGCATCAGTAATTTCTTCAATCATGTCTCCTTCATCCTTCAAATGATATGTGTGAAGAATCATATCAATTACTGTCGTTCGAATGTTGTCTTCCTTTGACTTTCCTACTGGTATCTTGACTGTATATTCATCACCATTATCAACCATCCACGAGCAATAGAATAAAGCAATTTGTCGAGGGAGAAAATAATCTGGTTCTGAAGTGATGATTTTGTAGAACCCTAGATAGAAATGCAGATCAATTAAGACTAGATTTATGACAAGGAATGGATAAATTCAAGTATACCACAAATAGAACATGTAGACACATATATAACAACCCCTGTAAGAACAGTCATTATAGGAACACTAAATAAAAAAAGATTCAATTAGGATATAAAAAATAGGTGCATGCTTAATGTCTAAACCTGAGCACGCAGTGATTTTACTGAATAAAACATCTAGGGTACGAAACCCATGATGTTCAAGTATTGCGCGAGGCTCCGGTGACAGTTTTGCTTCTATGTTGTGAAGCATCTCTGATAAGGTAATGGTTTTAGTTTGTGAGGAAGAAGAGCTTGCTTCGGAAGCAGACATTTTGAAACTGATTTGAGTTGTTTTGAAAATGTTTGGTTGCAGAAAAGCTTGGCTTGAGAGAACTAACACAACAATGGCGGTTTAGGTTTTATGCGAGGGAAGTTTTGAAAGTGTAAGAGGAACAGTCAAACTTTCACATACTTATAGGTATATCATGAACGAACCAGATTAAATCATGTAAAGGTAATAATAAGTAACGATTGAGATTACTCCCTTGTTTAATTATTTGCCGCCCAAAAGTGAATTAATTTTGTACGCCATTGATTTCTTGTGTTGATGGAAGTCACATCATTTTCTTGAAGCGCGAATCGAGGACTGCAACATTAAATGTCTGGTGCTTCTATCGTCACCTTTTCTGACGTGCAGACGCTTGAAATATCTAGAAAATCAATTTATATTAATTAGCAATCATTAGAATTAAATAATTCAATAGTCGGAGAAATAAATGAATTGGATTCCCCCTTGACTAATGATTCCCCCTTGATTAATGCTCTAGCAGATCGTTGTTGGTTGAGAACGATCTGCTCTTTCTTGATGTTAGCAGCTAGCTTCTAATTTTCATATTTGTAGCTTGCTGTTATGGGGAGCAGATCGTTGTTTGCTGCTTAACGATCTGTTAGTAGCAGATCGTTTTAATCTTGTGAACGATCTGCTATCTTCGTTCATGTTGCAGCTTGCTGCTTGATGTATTTGTGCATATCAGGTCGTTTTGGAGCAGATCGTTTTCTTCTTTAAATGATCTGCTGTGTACAATCAATTTGAGCAGCTAGCTGTTGATCCACAAAATTAAGCAGTTTAATTTTGAAGTTTACTGTTTTAGCAGAGGGTTATAACTTAGTAAATGAGGAGCTAGATTTAGAGGTGTGATAACAGATTGCTTTTTACCACCAGCTAGCTGTTATTAACACTTGTACCAATTTCAAGGTTTATCAAACCCAATTTTCCACATAGCATTTTGAATCTGTCTTCAGGTAGTGCTTTCGTGAGAACATCAGCTCGCTGCACATCCGTGTGAATTTTCTCTATCTTGATGTTCTTCTTTTCAACATGGTCACGTATAAAGTGATGACGAACATCAACATGTTTTCAGCGAGTATGAAGTACAGGATTTTGTGTGATAGCAATTGCGCTCGAGCTATCACAAAATATTGGCACGCTATCCATGTATACTTCATAATCTTTTAGTTGTTGTTTGATCCACAAAATTTGTGCTGTGCAACTCCCTGCAGCCATGTACTCTGCTTCTGTTGTTGAGGTTGCAACCGAAGTTTGCTTTTTAGAGAACCACGAGATGAGCTTGTTTCCAAGAAACTGACAAGTCCCAGATGTGGATTTTCTATCAAGCTTGCAACCTGCATAATCAGAGTCAGAGTAACCAGTTAATTCAAAATTATCATCACAAGGATACCATAAACCTATCTCAATGGTCCCTTTGAGATAACGTAAAATTCGCTTGGCTGCTTCTAAATGGGATTCCCTTGGACTCGCTTGATACCTAGCACAAACACCAACTGCAAAAGTAATATCAGGTCGACTAGCAGTTAGGTATAGAAGTGAACCAATAATACCACGATACAATTTTACATCTATTGCCTTCCCGAGTACATCAGGACCAATCTGCCCATTGGTTTGCATCGGTATTTTTCCTGGCTTGCAATCTTTAACTCCAAACTTTGTGATGAGATCGTTGATGTATTTGGATTGATTAATTAGGATCCCATCAACAGATTGCTTGACTTGTAAGCCTAGGAAGAAATTCATTTCTCCCATCATTGACATCTTGTACTTGTCCTGCATAAGCTTACTAAATTTGTTACAAAGGAATTCAGATTTGGATCCAAAAATAATATCATCAACATAAATTTGAACTAAAAGGATATAGTCTTGAACTTTGATGGTGAACAATGTCTTGTCTACTGATCCACGTTTGAATCCCGATTGAAGTAAGAATGTAGACAGTGTTTCATACCAAGCTCGAGGAGCTTGTTTTAATCCATACACTGCCTTTGCTAATCGATACACCTTGCTTTCATCTTCAACTTCAAACCCTGGTGGTTGTTCCAAATAGACTTCTTCTTCCAGAATTCCATTCAAAAATGCACTCTTTACGTCCATCTGGAATACTTTGAAGCGTTGAAAAGCTGCATAGGCAAGAAACAATCTGATGGCTTCTAGTCTTGCAACAGGAGCAAATGTCTCATCAAAGTCTATCCCTTCTTGTTGACAATAACCCTTTGCGACTAGCCTTGCCTTGTTTCTTACTACTTCACCAGTTTCATCCCTTTTATTCTTGAAAATCCATTTGACTCCAATAACTCCTTGATGATGAGGTCGATCCACTAAGTACCACACATCATTTCTCTTGAACTCATTCAATTCTTCTTGCATGGCATTGATCCAATCTGCACTTTGCAAGGCTTCTACGATGTCCTTTGGTTCGGTGTGAGCAAGATAGCAGCTTAGTAACGCGCTTTCTCCATGCATGCGTCTTGTTTTGACTCTATCCGTAGGGTTCCCAACAATGAGATCGGATGGATGGCTATCTACCCATTTCCTTCTTCTTTTCATTTCTTCTTCAGAGATTTCGATCTCTATCTCTTCGGGTGGATTTTCAAATTCTGGGTGATCTAAGGTAGGTGCATCAAAGTGATCGTTAGTATTTAAATCAATGCATGATACTTCATTTACCAATTGTTGAACAGATGGTTGTTGAGTTGAGGAAGGAGAAGGAGCATTTTGTTCATCAACAGTTGGTTGGGGAATTTCATGAGAGGTTCCCCCTTCATTTGTTTCCCTTAGATGAGTGAGTTGTCCATCTGTTCCCCCTTGCTGTGAGTTTTCTCCAGCAGATTGATTATTGGTTTCTTCTTCATCTTCATCTCTTCGCGGACTCCACAGTAGAATGTCATCGACTAGACAATATGTGGAATTTCTCAAGGTTGAGCGAGAGTTATCATCCTTTGAATAACTGTTGTTTGTTCCTGAGACTTCAAAATTTGTTTCATCAAAAACAACATGTGGTGTTACTTCCACAACAAGGGTTCTTTTATTAAAAACCCTATAAGCTTTACTGATCTCAGAATATCCTAAAAATATTCCTTGATCACTTTTGCTGTCAAAGGTTTTTAATTGGGTTTTCCCATTGTTGTGAATGTAACATTTACAACCAAATGATTTAAAATAAGAGATTCGAGGCTTCCTGTTGTTCCATAGTTCGTATGGAGTTTTCCCATGACGTTTTGTCACAACAGATCGATTTTGAGTATAGCAGGCGGTGTTGACTGCTTCTGCCCAGAACTTCTTTGGGAGATTGATTTCATTTAACATGGTTCGAGCGGCCTCCTTGAGCGATCTGTTGCGCCTCTCCACAATGCCATTTTGTTGTGGTGTACGAGCTGCTGAAGTTTGATGATGAATTCCCATTTTTGAACAGTACTCTTCGATCATATGATTAATAAATTCGGTTCCACGATCAGATCGAATGGTGATGATGGATGACTCTTTTTGATTTGAAAGTTTGTTGAGCAGATCGGGTAGTTTCTCTAGTGTTTCCTTTTTCTTGAACATAAAAATAACCCAAGTGAATCTAGAGAAATCATCAATAACAACGAGAGTATATTTTCTACCGTTAACACTTAATGGAGATACAGGTCCAAAAAGGTCTAGGTGTAGGAGCTCTAGAATTCTTGAAGTGGAGTGGGCTGATTTTGAGGAGAATGAAGCTCTTGTTTGTTTTCCAGCTTGGCAAGCATCACATTTATGGTCTTTGTCGAATACTTGATTGGGTAGACCTTCAACCAAATTGTCCTTCACCAGCTTGTTGATTGTCTTGAAGTTCAAATGACTCAATCGTTTGTGCCACAGCCAGCTGGTTTCTAAATTTGATTTTGTCACTAGACAGGTTTCATTTTGATTGTTCCATTGTACAATATATAACCTGTCCTGTAGAATCCCAGTAAGAAGAATTTCTTCTCCTTCTATGTTTTTGACAAGACATTTGTTAGCAGTAAATTCTACTCTTTTGTTATTAGCACAAAATTGGCTAATTGAGAATAGATTATGATTTAATCCTTCAACATACGATACATTTAAAATAGTAGTGTTACCAACTTGAAGATCACCATAACCCTTTGTGTATCCTTTTGAGTTTCCTCCAAAAGTAACATTTGGTCCAGTGCACTCCTTGTAGTTGATTAACAATTCTTTGTTGCATGTCATATGTTTGGAGCATCCACTATCAAGTATCCAAACTGCACCCCGAGCTGTGCACGATCTTCTCATCGATCTCCTATCCTGCAATGAAAATTCATTTAGCTACCCCACTGAATGAGGGTGCTTTGTTAGTAGACAATGTTCCTTTTGGAACCCAAATTTGTCTAATTATGGAGACATTCTGTGATGGTCTGATTTGCCTCCCACTAAAATCAATGTACACGATTTTCTTTTGAGCAGGTGGATGATTGGGCACATGTTTCCTAGGAGCAGTTGGTTTGTGATAGACTTGTGGTTTTCTCTGGTTGAATTGTGGAGGAGCTCGCTGATGGTTGGTCTTTGGAGCAGATTGATTGAACTTTTGTGCAGGTGGTTTTCTTTGTTGAAAACCAATTCCTTGTGTAGTGAATCTCTGTTGTTTCTGTCCTTGATCCTTGATCAAAATTGCTTGCGGCTGTTTTGCCCTATTTTTGAGATTTACTATCTTGTCCTTTCCTTTCTCCTTGACAAAGTTTCCTTTGGGTGGACCTTTGTCAACTCCATTAAAACCAATTCCTCCATGATCTGACGATCTCCTTTGCATATCATTGATGAGGTGAACTCTGTCTGATTTTTTGTGGATGTAATAATTAAGCATTACACCAAAGTTTTCCGCCTTGTTGTTGGCCGATGATTCTCTTTCAATTAAATCCGAGATTTTAGCATTAAGAGCGTAGACTTCTTCACTCTTGTTCTTTATCTGCAGAAGCATTGCCTTCTCTCTATCATTGAATGAAGCACTTACTTTCTTCATTTCTTGAATAGTGTTTGCCATTCTTCCATTCTCTTTTATTGCATGTTTGAACATTTTGTTCAATCTTGCATGATCCTCCATTAGTTTTGTGAAGTCTTCAATAGACAGATCGTCTTCACATTCTTCATCGATCTCCTCTTCGTCACCAGAGTCATATAGGGGTGAATTAGATATAGGAGAAAAACAATTATTTACTACCTCATTGTTGTCGAGTCCATTGTCATGACCCATGAGACACTCATCCCATTCTTCATCCTCTTCGGCGATGAATGCTTCATCATTTTCGGATGAGCTGTCGGTTAAGGTTCTTGAAGCAGATTGTTCTTCAGCAAGCATGGCCTTGCGTTGTTCTCTTAGCTTCTTGTCTCGCTTGCTTCTAAGCTCTTCTCTTTCTACCTTGGAGATATCGGGGCAGTCCGTTTTGAAGTGACCTTTCCTACCACATTTAAAGCAGGAAAATTCAGATAGGTCAGCCTTATCATGTGAGGTGGATTTTACCTCATTCCTTTTCTCAGGTCGATCTCCAGATCGATCTCTTCCTTTGAAATTTCTGTTGTCTTTGTAAAGTCGTTTATATCTGTTAGCCCTAAGCTCCATCTTTTGGAATCTCTGAGCCATGAGTGAGTACTCCTCGAAGTAGTTTTTGGTGGGATAGTTTTCATCATCTGAGCTAGATGCTTCTTTTACTATCATGAGTGGGGGGGACTTCTTTTCAATCTCCTTTTCCTTTAACTTGGCTTTGAAGGCAGTATCTTTTTCCTTCATTCCTGCAGCATAGGGTTTACTCGAGGAAGAATTAGTATGGCCATGAATACGATTGATTTCGTACTCATTGCCCGTTAGTAAATCAAATAGAGAATCAGTGGTAAGAGAGTTAAACTCTGGCATCATGGGATGCATGGCTGAGTAGATTTCCCAGGTAGCGGGTAGAGCACGAATGACTTTCAAGTTTTTCTCTCGTTGAGAATACTTGTTTTTGTCGATGATGGCTATTTCAATCAATACTTCTGTGAACCGGTTCTTCATTTGAGCTATGGTTTCTCCTGACTTCATTTTGAATTCTTCAAATTTGTTACAAGCAATAGACAGCTTGTTTTCTTGTATGATGTCTGATCCACGGCTAATTTCTTTGAGTACATCCCACATCTCCTTTGCAGTTTGAAGATGTCTGATTTTGGCCAAGTACACGCCTCTTACTGTACTCGAAATTAGACCTTTGGCGAAGTCATCGAGTCCAGCTTCTTTTCTTTCTTCAACGGTATATTCGTCAATGGTCTTTTCCTTTTCAACTATGACCAGTGAAGGAGTTGGACCAGTTCCATCCTTTATCTCAGCACTTCCCTTGTTCATGATTTTGATAGGTCCATCAGTAATGACCTTCCACATTTTGATATGTTGTGCTCGTAAACACATCTCAATTCTGAAACTCCAGTCTTCATATCCGGCAATGGAGAAATCCTCACAAGCACGTATCATCTGTCCTTCCATAACTTCAAGGTAGATGATTAAATAAATGCAAGTGCAATATGCTGTGAAAACGATTTCAGGATCTATTCAAGAAGACCACACAGAGATAATCTCTTGTGAATTAGAAACAATGGTCAAAATGAACCACTGCTCTGATACCACTTGTTGGTCCCGAAAGAGCTAGATTGGTGTATGGGGGGGGGGG
>JAPKLX010003907.1:0-10507 GCA_026898415.1 Leonotis leonurus | reverse complement strand
CACACTTACACGAAATAAGTAGTATAATATAGAGAATGTACTGGCAGATTGTTATATAAGTTGTATAACAATAAAAGAGTAGAGAAGGTAACTTTCTGTTCAAAGAGATTTTGTTTCCAGAAGAACCACATGTATATTAATATGAGAAAGATAAGTACAGGTGGTAATCTGAAAGACAAAGGTTAAAGTCCATCAATCAACAGATAAAGCAAAAGAAAATTTTAAGAGAACCATCTTGAAGCTCCGCCCTTCTTCATCCTTTCTCTTTGTGCATCAGACACTAGTTGTATACTCTCGTAAATTCCATCTCTCACCCTGGCGTAATTGGGATCGTGATTGTCGATCTTATATCCCTTGATCTTGGCCAGTTGATTGATGTAATTTAAAATGTAGGTCTTGTCAGGAATATTACTGCCTGGTATTGTTGGACATACCATGTATTCCTTCTCCGGGGCTTTGATCTGTATCTTGGCATCAGATGCTGCTGTTCTGATCCTCTGTACTAGGCCCTGATCACTGAAGTTGTCCAGATATCTGTTGAAGTCCTCATCTGGAGTTGATTCTGAGTATGTAGGCTCTTTCAAAAAATATATGTTCAAGAAAAAACCTTGCTTTACTTTCTCCCAATCAATTTGATCATTCTCTGGAACCCACGCATCATTAGGTGTTTTCTTTTGTAAAGATAGATTCCATGAGAATGGTTTCTTCTTCTTCTTCTTAGACTGGGTGGTTGATTGTGATGACTGCTGCTGTGAGCGTTCTGTAGAGGAAGGCGAGGAGAAGGGAGTTTGAAATGATTTTTCCTTGGCCTCCTGAGCAGTTAGCTTTCTCTCTCTTTTTGCATGTTCTTTATAGAACTGTGCTCTGAATACTGGATCACAAGCTTGATCCATGCTCACTCCAAACAGCAACAGCTCCGCAATTTGGTCTCCCACATCTACTGGTTTCTTTCCTTTGTCACTGGGAATTCGTTGTGTATCATAGGCTTGACCTGGTTGGTCTTGTTGAGCTTGTTCTGTTCCAAAAAGTGTAGGGTCAGGTCTTGGCGGTGTAGTTGGTCTCTCTCTTGCTGGTTTTCCCGTTTCAGTCATGGGAGTTTCTGTTTCTTCACTTAAAAATTCTGTTTCTTTTGCTGTTGTGTTCTTGCTGCCCTTGCTTCCTTTGCCTTTTTCTCCTCCCGAGATTTCCCCCTTTTCGACATCATCAAAGAAAGTAGTGATGAGTGTGCGAAGTGAGGCAATCTCTTCAGTCATTTTCTCTATCTTCTCTTCAGCTTCTGCTTTGAACCCAAGCAGAAAGTTGATTGTCTGGTTGGAGGCATCCAGTTTCTGCTCGAGCCGGCTGTTCATTGTAGACAACGTTTTGTCATATGTCTCTTGAAGTTCTTCGATGACTGTGATGCGGGTGTCTTGCTGCTCGTGTTCTTCTGGATTAGGGTACAGAAGTTCATTCAGAACATCCACCTGATGTTTCCTCATCAATTCCACAAAATTTTTCGTTCTCAAATTTGGCGAGGTGAGAATGGATGAATAAGCCAGCATCGTCCTTCAACTGTGCAGCAAGTTGAGTTCCTTTCTTTTCTACGGCAGTATCAATTGTTGTTTGTTGTTTGGCCAAAAGGTCAGCCACAATAGCAGTTGTCTTCTGATTTTTCTCTTCTATGTCATTTAGACGAAGAGTGAACTTGGCCTGTTCTGCTTCATTCTGCAGGCGATCATCATCTATCTTTTTATCAAGCTCCTTCCTGATTGTTCTGAGCTTGCCTCTGATGTCACGATCTATGTCATTGACATAGTCTTTCTGGTGTTGGTTGAAGTCGGTGAGTATCTGGGTGGCTTTCTCTTGGAGGGTATTGCAGGTTTCTGTCAAACAGTCTTCAACTCTGAGTGTAATCAGATTATCGAGTTGGAAGTTGTTGAATGGTCTGGTTTCCCTCTCCAAAAGTTCTTCCATTGTATAGAAGTTGACATGTTTCTTAAGTGTCTGCGCCACGCCAGGTGTGTACAGTTCATTGGTTGGTTCACCACCAATTTTCTGACCGACTGGTTCATCATCACCAGAGTCAAGGTTGATGATTGGTGTTTTCTTGGTAGGCTTCTTGGGTTGATCTGCTCCCTGCTCTGGTTGGGATGGTGGTTGTTCTGTTGGTGCAGGTTCTTTGTGTGGTGTCTCCAGATTGATCTTCAAAGTTTCTGCTTCATGTTTCATGAGCCCAGAGATGAGTTGTTGATATTCTGTTCGGACTTCTTGGACTGTGGTGACTTGGAGTAGACTGAGTAGTGTGGCCTCTTCCTTCTTCAAGTCGTCAATTGTCTTGAGTTGAAGCAGAGCATCAAAAATGTAGTACTCACTGTCTTTAACCAGCAAGTAGAACTTGATGCGCTTGGCTGTATCCAAACTTTCTGGTAAACAATGAATACCAGGAAAGTCTTGCAGCACTGAGTGTTCTGCTTCATTCTCCAGCAGATTGATAACACTTTCTGCCTGAGGTTTCCTTTCTTCTTCCTCATCAGCTGACTCTCCTTCCTCTTCATCCTCACTTATTCTTTCCATTCTGTTTGGTGAGGGTGTAGGTGTTCTGGCTGGAGAGAAGTCTTTCTCCTGTTGTGGGTTTGATGAAGTTTCTGGTTCCATATCAGGAGTTGGAGTGGATGCTTGTTCCATTGTTGGTGTCACCTCCTTTTCTGGTTCTGTGGGCATGTGTTCTATTGGTTCTGATTGTTCTGTTGTTGCTTCTGGTGGTGGTGAAGACTCTTGGACTTTCTGTAGTCGACGTTTCTTTTGTTTGGGCTGCGATGCTGATGTTTCTGTCTCAACAGAGCTACCTCGTTTGGCAGAAGTCTTGCGTGTCACCTTTTCCTTCACAACTTTCTCCTTTGTGGACTTGCCCTTTTGCTTTTCCACACCTTTAGCAGGTGGCATCCATGTAGGATTTGAGCTTCCTATTTCCAGAGCTGCTACACGGTGTACTTCATCGGTTATCTTGTTGAAGAAGGCTGGTGAGAGTCCCAAAGACATTTCTAGCTGATGTTGATCTTTGGGTATGGAAAGACTTGTGTTGAATTCTACTGCATCCTCCCACACTTGCTGTTTAAAATATCGTTCCACCATCAGGCTGATTTTGGTGGAATGTCGGAGATTTCTCTTAACTTCCACTGAAGTTCCTCTGCCTTTGCTATCCTTGGTATAAGTCACCAGTTTAGCTTCCTTAGCCATCAACTCAAACAGGATTCGGCTCCAGTTGACTCGGAGGTTGAGAACAACTGCCGTGAGAATTCAGAATTTCTCAGGTGTGACTTGATCATATGATCCACTGTGGTTGAGAAAAATTCTCTGAACCAATTCTAACAGCAACTTGAAACCTGGTTGGAGTAGAGACCGCTGAAACATCCTTCTAGTATATGAGATGGGTATGACCATCATAATTTCTACTGCCTCTTGCAGTTGTTGAGGAGTGATGTCGTCCAAACTCAGACCTTCGTCTTTCAACCGATATGCCTGGTGGATCATTTGGATGACGTTGTATGGTGTTTTGCTGGTTCTGTCGCCGATTGGCATCAACACATTTGCTTCAAAACCATGTTTATCATTCTGCCATGTCAAGTAGAATGTAGCCACTTGTTTTCCCAAGAACATGTTGGGGCGGGAGGTGACAATATTGCAGAAGCCTAAAATCATAAGAACATATAGAGCAAATATATGTATATTCATCAGTTTATATGAACAAGCATGAATGTTCACATCTAAACAGTTAATAAACAGTGATGAGACATTTTAAGCAGTTCATATAGAAAATTAGAGCAATACTAGTAACATGTTGCAGATATAAAGAAGATTTAATAAACTCAAGAACCTTTGCAACGAGTAACCAGGGCAAAAATTTCTTCAAGTTTGCGAAATCCATGGGTATCAAGCACAGCATAGGGTTCAGGCGAAAGCAATTTCTGAACCTCAGCCACATGTTGAAGAAACAATGAAGTTTGGGGTACCATGATCAAACGTAAGATGTTTTGGAAGAGTTTTGCAGAGAAATCAAGTCGAGATAATCTTAAGTGCTTAAGGAGAGTAGTGCTCAGTGCAATGAAAGTGAAGGTGAACAGTTCTGAGAGAGATATCGCATATATATAATAAATGGCATAGATTAAGACGGTAAATAAGTGAAGGGTTGGATGAATATCTTCCCTTTTTAGATTTTCCCGCTTCTTCCTTTTATTTTGCCGCCTTTCCCTGCGTGTGATAAACGCGCTAGATCCTAGTGTTGTAGGCGAGCGTGTGCGTATCTTTCTTTCCACTGCAACTTTCCTTTTTCCTGTTCTTGCAGGGATTTTCTCGAACACAGTTCCCAAAGGTGAGCTAATCATTACTAAAATAGAGGATTTTAGTAAATCTACGTTGAAAAATAACTTTGCAGACTGTAATCTCGGATATTGATTGTACGAATTGACGTCATATCTCTAAGACGTTTCAGTTTCATTGAAAATTCCCCCTTGACTTAGCAATTAAGAAATAATTTCCACGTGGCATTTTCTTCAATCTGGGCATTGTAACCTTCTGGTAGATCATATGTTGTTAACCTTCTAGTAACCTTCTGTTGTTAACCTTCTGGTAACCTTCTGTTGTTGACTTTCTGGTAACCTTCTGTTGTTAACTTTCTAGTAACCTTCTGTTGTTAACTTTCTGGTAACCTTCTGTTGTTTTATCACCCAGACTTAGTAATCCAAGTTTTCCACATAGCATCTTAAATCTTTCTTCTGGTAAGGCTTTGGTCAGAATGTCAGCACGTTGGATATCCGTGTGAATCTTCTCGATCTGGATGTGCTTTCTCTCTACATGATCTCTGATAAAATGATGTCTCACATCAACGTGTTTGCATCTTGTATGAAGTACTGGATTCAGTGTTATTGCAATTGCACTTGAACTGTCACAGAATATGGGTATCTCCTTTACTTCGATCTCGTAGTCTCTTAGTTGCTGTTTCAACCATAAGATTTGTGCACAACAACTTCCAGCAGCCATATATTCTGCTTCTGTTGTTGATGTGGCGACAGATGTTTGTTTCTTTGAGAACCAAGATATCAACTTGTTTCCAAGAAACTGACAAGTTCCAGAAGTAGATCTTCTGTCCAGTTTGCATCCTGCATAATCTGAGTCAGAGTAGCCTGTTAATTCAAAATTGTCGTCATGTGGATACCAGAGGCCAATGTGAGCTGTTCCTTTAAGATATCTAAGTATCTTTTTGGCAGCTTCCATATGTGATTCTTTGGGGTTAGCTTGATATCTGGCACATACTCCCACTGTAAATGTGATATCTGGTCGACTTGCAGTAAGATACAGTAGTGAGCCAATGATGCCTCTGTATTGTGTTATGTTTGCTGGTTTGCCTTCTGGATCTGGATCTATCTTCCCGTTGGTTTGCATTGGGATTTTCACTGGGTTACTGTCTTTGAGCCCAAATTTGGTCAGCAGATCGTTGATGTACTTTGTTTGATTTATGAAGATACCATCTGGTTTCTGTTTGACCTGCAAACCTAAAAAGAAATTCATCTCGCCCATCATGGACATTTGATATTTATTTTTCATTAGTTCTGCAAATTTATCACATAGATAAGGAGACTGAGATCCAAAGATTATATCGTCGACATATATCTGGACTAAAAGGATATGTTCTTTAACTTTGATGACAAATAGTGTCTTGTCAACAGAACCTCTTCTGAAGCCTGATTCCAGCAGAAATGTTGACAACGTTTCATACCACGCTCTGGGTGCCTGTTTCAATCCATAGACAGCTTTAGCTAATCTGTATACTTTCTGGTCAGGATTTCCTTCTTCAAAACCAGGTGGTTGTTCAACATATACTTCTTCTCCAAGTATACCATTTAGGAATGCACTTTTAACATCCATCTGGTACACTTTGAATTTCTTGTATGCTGCATATGCAAGGAATAGTCTGATAGCTTCCAATCTGGCAACCGGTGCGAAAGTCTCATCAAAGTCGATGCCTTCTTGTTGATTATAGCCTTTAGCTACTAATCTGGCCTTGTTTCTGACTATTTCACCATTTTCATCTCGTTTATTTTTGAACACCCATTTTACACCTATGACTCCTTGGTGTTTGGGTCTGTCCACGAGATACCAGACCTCGTTTCTTTTGAACTCATTGAGTTCTTCCTGCATTGCCGTTATCCAATCTGCATCTTGTAGAGCTTCATATGCATCAGATGGTTCTATGCGAGACAGATAGCAACTTAATAAGGCACTTTCTCCATGCATTCTTCTGGTTTTCACACAATCTGATGGGTTCCCAACAATCTGTTCTGGTGGATGGTCTTGTATCCATCTTCTTCTTCTGTTTATCTCTTCTTCTGATATCTCAGGATCAGGTTGATCTGTTGGTTCCTCAAATTCAGGGTGTGATGTTGAAGATGCTTGAAATGGATTTTCAACTTCTGGTTCTTCAATTTCTTGATTATTATTCCAACCATTTGTATCTCTAGATTCTTCTGGTTGATTTTGAGGTTGTTCTACATTCTCTTCTCCTTTTGGCTGATTATCTTCTGGTAGAGTTGTTGTTCTGTCACGATCTAGAATAACATATTCTGTTCCCCCTTGCTGTGAGCTTACTGCTTCAGCATTAGATGGAACATCTATTTCTTTATCTTCTGTTGTATTCCAAATAAGAATATCTTCTAGCAATATTCCTTCTTTGCTCTTATTCTTGTTCTGGTCTTGTGTATGTTCATCACCTAACTCTCTGTCATTGATAAAGGATTCATCAAAAAAAATATGAGGTGTTACCTCCACAACATGAGACTTCTTGTTATAAACCCTATAAGCTTTACTAACATCTGAATATCCTAAGAATATTCCAGGGTCAGCTTTGCTATCAAAAGTTCTTAACTGAGATTTCCCATTATTATGGATGTAACACAAACAGCCAAAAGTACGAAAGTAATGTATCCTGGGTTTTCTGTTGTTCCAGATTTCGTATGGTGTTTTCCCATGTCTAATGGTGACCACTGATCTGTTTTGTGTATAGCAGGCCGTATAGATGGCTTCTGCCCAGAATTTCTTTGGTAATCTGGTTGCATTGAGCATGGTGCGAGCTGCTTCTTTTAATGATCTGTTTCTTCTTTCAACTACCCCATTCTGTTGAGGTGTTCTGGCAGCAGATGTCTGATGTGTGATTCCCATCTGGTTGCAGTAGTCCTCAATCTTCTGGTTTAGGAATTCTGTTCCACGATCTGTTCTGATGGTTGTAACATAAACTTCCTTTTTCTTGGTGATTTTGTTGAGGAAATTTGGCAGCTTTTCCAATGACTCTTTCTTCTTATGTAAGAAGATTACCCATGTGAATCTTGAATAATCATCAATGATGACCAGAGTGTATTTTCTACCATTTATACTTAATGGCTTAACTGGACCAAATAATTCTAAATGTAGTAACTCTAAGATTCTGGTAGAAGATTGAACAGATTTGCTAGGGAATGATGTTCTGGTTTGTTTCCCAGCTTGACATGCTTCGCAGATATGGTTCTTGTCATATACTTGTTCTGATAATCCTTCGACTAGTTTCTCTCGAGCAATCTTATTGATTGACTTGAAGTTAAGATGACTTAGTCTTTTGTGCCATAGCCAACTAGTTTCTGATACCGTTTTGGTAACTAGACATGTCTCAATCTGGTTATTCCATTGCACTATATATAATCTGTCTTGTAATCTTCCGGTAAGGAGTATCTCATCTCCTTCCTTGTTCTTTACAAAACAATTATTAGTATCAAAAACAATTTGGTTACCGTTAGCACAGAACTGACTTACAGAAAACAGATAGTGACGGAGACCCTCAACATATGATACATTTGTGATGGTGGTCTTGCCAACTTTGATGTTTCCATACCCTCTGGTATATCCTTTTGAATTACATCCAAAAGTAACCTGGGGTCCTGGTTTCTCTATGTAGTCTGATAGCAGGTTCTTGTCACACGTCATGTGTTTTGAACAACCACTATCTATTATCCAGATAGTTCCTCTTGCTACTTTGTTCCTTCTTGCATTCCTCTGTTCCTGTAATTAATAAAGCTTAGCTACCCTTCATAGTCTGGGTGCTTGATTATTAGCAAATGTTCCTTTTCGGATCCAGAAAATTTTTGGGTTAGAAACAGAAAAGTAGCAGGTAATGGTGTTTCCTTCATTATCAACTTTAGAAATAGAATGAATCTCAGATGGATGATATCTCTCAATTCCATCATTCTTCAATCCTTTCTTAATAGGTGTTGTCCGGTTGACATTCTTTTTGTGTAATGTCCTGTTGACATTCTGAGCATGATCTGATTCTGTGTAATAACCTGGTTGTCCCTTTGTTTGATGATATTGTCTATTTGCAGTCTGTTTCAAGATCATCTTTTGAGGAAAGTCTTTCTTGTTTTTCAAGTTTTTAACTTGATCTGGTATTTGCTCCCTTTCTGGTACAAAGTTGATGGTTCCAGAAGATTTTTCTGAGTGACCTGGATAGCCTAATCCAGATGTGCCCTTTTGCTGCATGTTCATTAGCAGTTTAGCACGTTCGTCACATTTGTAGATCATTTCTTTTCCTTTCTTGATCTTTTCCTCAGCTACATTGTTTCTTGTGATAAGATCCTTCACTTTTGAATTTAGTGAATGAATCTCACTGTCCTTTCCTTTGATCTGTTCTTCCAGATCGTTTATGTTAGCAACAAATTGAGTGTTTGCTTTACTCAATATCTCTTCAAATTTCTTCAATCTGTCATTTTCTTCAACAACTTCTCTAAATAGTCTCTTAATGCTTGAGTAGCTCTTGAACATCTCATTAACCTCATCCCATGAATATTCATCTTGATCTTCTATTTCCTGTTCCAGACCATTTTCATTTGAAGAGGTTGAGTTACAAGAATTTACCTCAACTTCATCAAGACCGTTGTCTAGACCAATGTAGCATTCATCCCAGCATTCTTCATCATTTGCAAAGAATGCTTCATCATTCTCAGATGAACTTTCAGAAAAATGACTCGAGCTGCTTGAATCTTGTTCAGCGAGCATAGCCTTTCGCTCATATTTTAGTTTACGATCTCTTTTTGCTCTTAATTCTTCTCTTTGACTTTTGGACAGATCAGGGCAATCTGTTTTGAAGTGACCTGTTCTGCCACACCCATAGCAAGTATAGTCATTAGGTTTAGTGATTTTACTATTACTTTTACTTTCTATTTTGCCATCAGATCGTTCTGCTTCTTTGTTCTTCTGGTATCTACTTTTGTTGTCTTTGTAGAACCTTCGATATTTTCTTGATCTGATTTCCATCTTGTCCATTCTCTTGGCAATCATTGAGAATTCCTTGAGTAGTTTGTCGTACCCTCCTTCTACTGGTGAGGCAGATAGTTCTGATTCATCTGCTTTGCACTTCGCTTTGAAGGCAACTTCTTTCTCTTTCTTTGAGTTGTTCTCGTTCTTCTTACTGGACGAATGATCTGGTCCATGTATTCTTCTGATGTCACATTCGTGAACAGCCAGATGATCAAATAGAGCTTCCACAGACAGATCGTTAAAGTCAGCACGTAGTGGTTGCATTGCTGAGTAGATCTCCCAACTTGGTGGTAATGCTCTAAGAATCTTGAGATTCTTTTCTCTCTGAGTGTATTTGTTTTTGTTGAATGCAGAAACTTCAAGTAGTACTTCGATGAATCTGTTCTTCATATGTTCGATGGTTTCTCCAGGTTTCATCTTGAATTCATCAAACTTGTTACATGCTAGAGACAGCTTGTTCTCGATCATCGCTTCTGAGCCTAGGCTGAGATCTCTCAATGCTTCCCACATTTCTTTGGCTGTGTCAAGATCTTGGATCTTAGCCAGATGGACTCCTTTTACAGTACTGGAGATAACTCCTTTGGCAAAATCATCTAGATTTGCTTCTCTTCTTTCTTCAGAGGTGTATTTTCTGGGATCTTTTAGTACAGTTTCTTTGATAGCTCCTGTTTCAGTGATGCGAGTTGTTTCTTCTGTAATGGCTAAGGTCCTTCTTCAATTACTTTCCACATCAAGCAGTGATGAGCTTTTAGACACATCTTGATTCTGAAACTCCACTCTCTGTAACCTTGGATGGAGAATTCTTCGCATGCCCTGATGACAGATGACTCCATAACAAATAGTATGCATGTGAATGAAAGGCTTTCCTAGATCTATTCAAGTTGACCACGCAGGTTTTATCCCTGTGAAGCAAAACAATGGTCGTTTGAACCACCGCTCTGATACCACTTGTTGGTCCCGAAAGAGCAAGATTTGGTGTATGGGGGGGGGAATACACCAAATACAAACTTTTCAGTTAACTTGACAAGTTAATAGAGAGTTCAAGCTATTCTATACCAGAATTTGCTTGTAAGATGACTAGACAAATCGATGTGCAGATCGATAGCAGCTTTAGTCCAAACAGATTACTCTCTTAGTGAGAACACTTAGCTAATAACAAGAGTGATCTTATTATTTTCTGAGTGTTGAGTGA